>VDFB02279520.1:0-35552 GCA_007258455.2 Sequoia sempervirens | reverse complement strand
TCCATAATAATTGACGTTTGTCGTTTTGTTTTTGGTTTGGTCTGGTTTCATTCAGGGATACAGAAACATTATGGCCAATTGCGAGGCGAACGCGAAGGCACTAGCGGACGGTCTGGTGGCGACGGGGCGGTTCAACATTCTGTCTAAGGAGGTGGGCGTACCACTGGTGGCGTTCTCGCTCAAGGACCGCAGCCAGCACGATGAGTACGAGATCGCAGACCATCTGAGAAGATATGGATGGATCGTGCCTGCCTACACCATGGCCCCAGACGCGCAGCATGTCAGCCTTCTGCGGGTGGTGGTACGAGAAGATTTCAACCGCTCGCTGGCTGAACGCCTGGTGCGCGACATAGAAAAGGTCGTGCATGAGCTGGATAGGCTCCCGTCTAAGCTGGTCCGCGAGGTGACCGCCACGCTTGTTGAAAAGCACCCTGACTTGAAAGACTCGGCTGCTCCCCCTCTCGAAAACGGGAAGCTCAAGTCCGCCTTTGATGAAGTGATTGCTTCTCAGAAGGCTGTGAGAGCGTGGAAAAAGTTCGTTCAGAATAAGGCTACCCGTGTTTGCTGACGAAATTATTACATCGTCATGACTTTAGTATTTTAGTTTGCATTGTTTCAATTCTGGCATTTGTGGGATAAATCTATAATCCGTATTTGCTGACGTTATTACATCGTCATGACTGTATTATTTTTGTAGTTTGCATTGTTTCAATTCTGGCAATTGTGGGATAAATCTATTAATAGAGTTGGTCTGGATTGGATGGGTGATGATAAAGAACTTCGAGATTCATCAATATGGTTTATTTTGACTTTTTTTTTTTTTCCTTTTATAAATTAATTTTTGATAGAAATGATTTGTTTAATAGTGAGTATGCGTTTTTATTTCTCTTTATCTATGTGGCTTTTTTCTTGGCGTAGAGGGGTTTTAATGGTATTATAATTATATCATGGAAAGATATAGATTAGTATTTTTAAATTTTTTCTTTGTAGTGTAAGAAAAGATGTTTTGTTTTTATTTATATTTCAAAAGTAAAAAGTTTTCATAAGTTGAAGTCTTAAATATATGTATTTTTTTAAATAAAAAATTATATAATTTTTTGTTAAATCTTTAAGTTGTTAAAGTTATATAATCTATGAGAGGTGGCGGCAAGTCATGATCAATGGGTCCATCTAATAAGTTTTAATTATTAAGATTTGGTTCCCACTTCTTAATGACATCTTTATTTTCTTTAATCCTTTTCGAAAAAAAATATTGTTTTATAATAAATAAGTTAGCCATAATTAATTGAGTTAAGATAGCTACATTACCCAAACACAATTTTTTTAATTCACAAAGTAGGAGCAAGCACTTAGCTTTGTTTGGGACTTAAAGAATTTTTGATGTAGAATATGATTAGTGATCTAATTTGATGTTTTGGTATAAAATATATGAGAATGGTGTTCTAGCAAGTTAAGACTATATTGCTCTTTATTTTGAGTCAATCTTTTGTTACAAAACTTATCTCTATGTGTGTGGATTTCATATCAAATATATGGTAAGTCACCCTCTATTGTAGCTTTGACTTATGTTTTATTTACCTTGAAATTTTTGCTTACTTTTATTGTCTAAAATTGGTGATATCTGCAAATACTATTGGAGTTTGGTGTTTAAGGAATTTTACTTTAGTCAAACCCTTTAGATTGATTTAATGATTTAAACAAACTTGACTATGAGTCAAACCTACATGATCCCTGATATCACTACTAATGCATATGCTAAAGTGAGCTAATGTTTTGATGATGTAGCTCAGTAATAATTAATTATTAGATTTTAATTAATCATATTAGATTTGCTAAAATGAATTAGATTTTTCCCCTTCTAAAATACCCCACTATGCAAAATCACATTTTGTGCTTAAGTCAACAATTAATGATCAATAGGAAGGTGTTGGCTTTGACCTATAATTAAAATTAAATTTGAAAGGCCAAAGGTTAATACTATAAAAGTGGTTTTGAACTAGGTTCAAGTTTAGTATTGCACTTTCAAATGTGATCTAAGCGAGAGAATGAAGAATTTACATATTAGATCTAGATCCTTAAGATCTAGCATATTAGTTCTATAAAAGTTCTAGTTAAGTGCTAACTTCTAAACGAAAACATGTCACTTATATACTAGTTATTACATTAAAGACAAACAAATTAAGTTGAATCTAAAATAAATAATAAATTATAAAGTATACACTTTTCACCCTCATATATTAAATGAATATTTAAATTATAATAAATAATTTCTTAAATCCAAATTACATTTTTATTGTTCAGATCATAAAATTTAGGTAAGTAATGTATATTGAGAGAAAACAAAGATTTTGACCAAACGAGACCTTAAAAAAGTATTACCTAAAGAAAATAAACTAATGATTATTTTTAGGCAAATATTTTCATACCCTTCATCCCATGATCCACTGGGGCACAATGGGACATATCATCAATCTTTTTTTCTTTGAAACAACGCTATAAAATGCATTGTTTCAAAGAAGGGCAAAATGTAAACACCTAAAAATGGTTAATGCATTTTCATATTGCCATTATCCTCATCTCTTATATCTATATTGATTAAATAAATTTTAATTATTTAATTTAATCACTTTTAATTATTTAATTAATTCATTTCTTAGCATTTTTCTTCCAACATTAAAATAATTTCCCTCATAAATATATAATTTTAAAAATTATTAATTAGCTTAATACCTTTGAAATCTCGTTTCACTTATTTAAATTAAATATTTTCTTCTAAAATAAATAAATAAATATTTGTTTATTTCTTCAACTATCATTTTGAATTAAATAAATTAAATTATTTAATTAATTCTTTTAACTTTCCCTCCATCAAATTCAAAATTTGGGCCTTACCCTATCTTGAATTTTCCTATCCATTGATCTTGTAAATCAATCTTCACCATTGATCAAATGTCAAATGAAGCATATTAATAAGAAACTTTCATTTCATTCATATTTCTTTTATATCAAAACTCTCTCTAGAACTCTTATTAGTATAAAGTATCCAAGATTTAAAGCATTATCAAGTATTTATCATTATCATTTATCAAGCATAGGTATCATTTATTTTTGAGCATTTATCATGATCATTACATCATATCATTAGTGTCCTTTCATAGTTTTTTACTTTGAAAAATAACTAACAATTGAAAAAATCAAGATCTTAGCTATGATGACTTTTCTTGTTATCTAATGTCTATATTTTGAGCCAAAGGAGTTTGTCTCGCAGTGGTCTCGTCTCACGTACAATCTCGACTATGAAAACTAGCATCATAACGAGCTCAATCGACATGCAGTCCTCATGCAACTCAATCTGCTCGTAAAGGAACTGTATGCGGGTTATGCACGTCAAAGGTCAAACATGCGTAAATTAGCGCTCAAAAGGCTAAATTACCATCTCAAAATGAGACAAAAATGACACCAAAATGTAGAGCTTGTCGTGCTGATTCCGGAACTATATTCGGTTTCGAAAATAGAGTCCGTATGAGCAAAATAGAGCCGGTCAAAGTTTGCAGACAAAAAGAGTTGACCAGTCAAAATGATGACGTCATCATGACGTCAACATGGTTATGTGGCAAGTGGTGACGTGGAAAGAGTATATGACATGGCATAAATATGGATTAAACCATATTTGTTAAAGAAAAAATATATATAAAGTGGGCACCACCTATTAAAGTGGGATGCCACCTAAGGAATAGGGGGTATCCCACCTTATATGGGAAGTCTCCCTTGTCTTTAGGGGAAAAACTTAAAAGGAGGAGAGGATGGTGGGATCACCACCCACCATTTTCTCTAAAATATTTAATTGCTTTTTCAAAGCCTTAGAATAAGGCTAAATCCCTTTTTCCTAGGGGCCTAAATTATCCCATATTTTTAGAGGCCTAGAATATTTTCTTTTACACGGAAATATTAAGAATTGTATTCCTAAATTAAGGGGTCAAATAAAACCTTACATAAAATATTCCCTAAATAATAGAGAATAAATCCATTCGTAACCATTCAAATGGAAAGAGAATTATTTTGAGGGGATATTATCCTTCCAAAAATTATTAAAGGAGGATATTATTGAATTTTTTTCTTGTAATAGGAGATATGGGTATATTTGCAAATAATATGGTTTTAGCCCATATTAGCAAATAAATTTGTATAAAAGGGGGAGAGTTTTGGTTTGAAAATAAGCAAGTCTACTTGGAGAAATAATTCCTTTGTGAGAGTTGAATTCTTTTTGAGAGGAAGAATTGCAAGGTGTTGTTATACACCAAAATTGTATAAGTGAGAGAGATTGTGAGGAATTTTGTGCAGGTTTTTGAAGCTTGAATATTGTAAGAAGGCATCTTCAGGTGCTTGGTGATATTAATAAAAGCCGTCCAACATTGAGAAGCAAACCTGGAGACGTAGTCCTAATTGGACGAACTCCATTATCAACTTGCATCTGATTCTTCTATCTTCTGTCTTATTATTCTTCTATCTCCTATCTTACATTCTCTCTTATTTTCTTTCCAGTATTTTCAATTTGGCATTTAAGCCCTAATTACAACATTTTAGTAATTAGTTAATTTCATTGAGTTTTGTAAAGGATTAAGTTAACTTAGTCTGTAATTTCAATGGTTAAACAACATAATCATGCAATTCTGTCTGGATCGGGGAAAAATTGTAATTAGGATTAATTTGCAAGTTTTTTTGTAAACCTCTAATTATAGATCAAGTTGGTATCAGAGCCCATTTTGCAGGAAATTGCAAAAGTGAATGTTAACTAGGTTGAAATTGAAGCAAGGAGAAGGTGCACTTACAGAGTTCAATCCTGAGATTGGGAAATGAAAGCCATCAAAAATGTCAGAAATGGTAACTGAACATGAAGCTCCAGAGCTTGATGAAAAAGCTTTCTAGAAAGCATTTCTTGAAATGAAGGCTATGGTGGAAGTTCTTTTCCAAGAGAGACAAGAGCGACAGAAGAAAAAGGAAGGCAAGGCTAGAAATAAGGAGGAAGCTGAATCCTTGTTGAAAGAAGACAAAGGTAAAGGAGTAGGAGGTGGTAGTGACCCTCCTGAACCTCCATCCCCGTCTTCCTCATCTTCTTCATCTTCATCTTCTTCTTCGTCTAACTCTTCCAAAAAGAAACAACCTGTGAAATTTGAAGTTAATTCACCTTTGTTGAAACTTGATGTTAAATTTGATTTGCCAATCTATAATGGAGAACTAGATGCAGAAAAACTTGATAATTGGATAAAACAAATTGAATTTTATTGTAGAGTTCAAAAGTTTACTAAGGATTCTCAAAAAATCCAATTAGCTACTCTTCGCCTAGGAGGCACAACTTTAATTTGGTGGGAGAGTAGAACTCAGGAGGATCTAAGTCGTTATGGAAAAATTATTTCTTCTTGGTTTGAGTTTATAGCTGCATTAAAGAAACAGTTCTATCCATTAGGGCATATGCAAAAAGCAATGATGAATTGGCAATCATTAAAGCAAGAGAAAGGACAAAGTGTGCAAGAATCTACACAGGAGTTTAGGAAGAGGGCTTTAATGTTGGGCATTCCTTTATACACACAAGAAACTTTGTTAAAGTATATAGGTGGATTACGTGAGAATTTGAAACATACTATACTTATGTTTAATCCAACTAACATTGATGAAGTTAGTGTGCAAGCTATCCATTTGGAAACAAGCTCAAGGAATAGCCAAGATAATCTGTTGTTGTACTCCAGTAAGTAGAAGAGCAACAAGAAATGGAAGGAGAAATCACAAAAAACTGCTACTATAAAGAAAGAGGACGAGAAGCCTTATTGCTCACACTGCAAGAAGCAAGGGCATGAAGATGCGAAGTGTTGGAAATTGCATCTTGATCAGAAGCCTAAGTGGTTCAAGGATCGAAAGGGTAAGCAAAAGTCCACAGTTGTTGTGCAAGACCTTGGTATAGAATCTGGTGATGAATCAAAGATTTCAATTGTGGGTTTGAAAGGTAAAGCTTTTGTTGGTAATGAATCTGTCACTGATGTTTCATGTGCTTCTACTTCAAAAATTCATGTTGTTCCTGAAGATAGAAAAAGATGTGAATTGTTCCATATAAGGGTGATTTCTAAGAACACTAAGATTGATACACTGATAGATAGTGGATCCCAAGTTAATCTAATTTCAGAAGAAGTTGTTGAACAATTGGGATTGAAAAAAAAGCCACATAAAAACCCTTATCCATTAGGTTGGGTGGGAAATGATAACGAATTGTGAGTAACTAAGCAATGCAATTTAAGATTTGCAATAACATCTAAGTTTATAGATGAGGTTGAATTTGATGTAGTTCCACTTGATATCTATGGGATTGTGTTGGGTAGCCCATACTTGTATGATAGGAAAGCAGTCTTCTACAAGGAACATAATCAGTATCACTTGTTTAAGGAAGGAATTGAATACATTGTGCATTCTCATCTAATTAAGACTGGCAAGTCTTTTGTGACAATGGGACATTTGAAAAGGGTAGTTAATGCAAGCAATAATTTGGCACTTACGTCTGTACAAGAAGAAGTGTCATTGCATAAGAGCATGCCTAATTCTAAGGGTGTTCCAGTTATGAAAGACAAGCATGATATTGGTACATTCTTTTTCTCATCTGTAAATTCAATTTTGTTATTCAGCCTTCTACTTTTCAGCAGTGTATGGTTGGTAGTGGCAACATTGGATGTGGATGTGTATGTGGCTAATGTACTTAACAATATCGGTGCAGTTTTGGTTATTGTTATGATGAGTCAAGTGTTCAGAATTCCAGCAAGGACAGATGATACTGGGCAAGTGGGGCGACATTACCCTAGCTCAAATTGTACATAAAATAGACCTTTTGGAGGTCCAAAAGCTTCTCAATGGGGAGGAATGATCCAGGTGGATCCTGGAAAACCTAAAAATTTCACAAACTCAAAATCTCATGAAACTAGCATCATCACATAGAGCTCGCTGACATGGTCCTGACGCAACTTGAATGGGCTCAAAAGGAGTTCGTATGCAAAAGTTATGCGCAGTCAAAGGTCTGGTCAAACATGCAAATCAGGCATTCAAAAAGGCCGAAAATTGATTGTCTCAAAATGAGACAAAAATGACACCAAAATGTAGAGCTCGTCGTACTGATTCTGAAACTATATTTGGTTTCAAAAATAGAGTTCGTATGAGCAAAATAGAGTCGGTCAAAGTTTGTAGACAAAAAGAGTTGACCAGTCAAAATGATGACATCATCATGATGTCAGCATGGTGATGTTGCAAGTGGTGACGTGGCAAGAGTATATGACATGGCATAAATATGGATTAAACCATATTTGTTAAAGAAAAAAAAAAAAAAAAGTGGGCACCACCTATTAAAGTGGGATGCCACCTAAGGAATAGGGGGTATCCCACCTTATATGGGAAGTCTCTCTTGTCTTTAGGGGAAAAACTTAAAAGGAGGAGAGGATGGTGGGATCACCACCCACCATTTTCTCTAAAATATTTAATTGCTTTTTCAAAGCATTAGAATAAGGCTAAATCCCTTTTTCCTAGGGGCCTAAATTATCCCATATTTTTAGAGGCCTAGAGTATTTTCTTTTACATGGAAATATTAGGAATTGTATTCCTAAATTAAGGGATCAAATAAAACCTTACATAAAATATTCCCTAAATAATAGAGAATAAATCCATTCGTAACCATTCAAATGGAAAGAGAATTATTTTGAGGGGATATTATCCTTCCAAAAATTATTAAAGGAGGATATTATTGATTTTTTTTCTTTTAATAGGAGATATGGGTATATTTGCAAATAATATGGTTTTAGCCCATATTAGCAAATAAATTTGTATAAAAGGGGGAGAGTTTTGGCTTGAAAATAAGCAAGTCTACTTGGAGAAATAATTCCTTTGTGAAAGTTGAATTCTTTTTGAGAGGAAGAATTGCAAGGTGTTGTTATACACTAAAATTGTATAAGTGAGAGATTGTGAGGAATTTTGTGCAGGTTTTTTGAAGCTTGAATATTGTAAGAAGGCATCTTCAGGTACTTGGCGATATTAATAAAAGTGGTCCAACATTGGCTTGGACAGGAGGCATTAGTCTGATTGGGCCGAACTTCTAGTTATCCAACTGTGATGCGATTCTTCTATCTTTTGTCTTACTATTCTTCTATCTCTTGTCTTACATTCTCTCTAATTGAGTTCCAGTATTTTCAATTTGGCATTTAAGTTCTAATTACAACATTTTAGTAATTAGTTAATATCATTGGGTTCTATAAAGGATTAAGTGAACTTAGTCTATAATTTCAATGGTTAAACAACATAATGACACAATTTTGTTTGGATCGGGGAAGAATTGTAATTGGATTAATTTGCAAGTTATTTTGTAAACCTCTAGTGCGGATCAGCCCCTTCGAATTAGTGAACCTCTTGTAATTGGTTTTAGTTTTCATATAGTGAGTTAATCCTCATCGTGGTTTTTTGGGCTTATTAGGTTTTCCACATAAAAAATTGTTGTTCTATTATGAATGATTGTGGATGTGTTAATATTTCATTTGTCTACATTCATACTAATCCTTAATAAGATTTTGAAGGTTTTATTGCACAACTAATTTAGCCTCCCTCTCGGTTGTCCTGTGTCTAACAATTGGTATCAAAGAAGAGGTTCCTTGGAAAAATCTTAACCTCTTGAGGTGAATTTGGATGACACACAGGAATGGTGTCAAGGTTCCTATGTTTGATGAAACAAATCATACCTTTTGGAAGGCTAGGATGGAATCATTTCTCGTTGCATTAGGGTTTGGTGTATGGAAATCAGTCGGATATGGATATACTATGCCTAATAGTCCTCTAAGAAGTGAAGATGATATTAAGGATTATTTGAACAATGGCAGAGAGAGGAATGCTATTTTGAGTGCTTTTGGATTCAGAACTTGTGAAGGTGATGAGTTTTAAAACTGCTAAAGAGGTATGGGAGAAGTTGAAAGAATTTATGAAGGAGATTCCAAGGTCAAGCAAGCAAAGATGCAAAATTTTAAGGCCAATTTTGAAACCCTAAGGATGTTAGAGGATGAATATATTGCAAGCTACATACAAAAGGTGGATGAAATTTTTAATTCCATAAATGGACTTGGTGGTAAACTTGAGGAAAATGAAATTGTGAAAAAGGTATTGAGATCCCTTCCTAAGTATTATAGTGCTAAACTTTCTACTATTGAGGAAGCTCAGAGTCTAGATCAATATACTAGAGATCAATTGTTTGGTGCTTTAACTACTTTTCAATTAAGAGAGTTTGAAAAAGATGCTTCAAGGAAAGAAACTATTTTTAAAGATAGCAAGAAAGTGAGGAATGATGAATCTGATTTGGATGATTTTGAAGAAGTAGAAGAAAATTTCGTAAGAAGATTGAAAAGGGCACTGGAAAATATGGCTCGATTATAAGTTACCTTTCAAGTGTTTCAATTGTGGAAAGATAGGTCACTATCCTTCAAAATTTCCAAGTAAAGTTTCAAATGATAAACATAAAGATCATAAAGGTAAATCCTTCAAGAAGAATTATTATTTTAAAAAGGGTAGTGGTACATTTGATGTTGAGGAATCAAACTATCTAGATAATTAAAGTGATGAATTCTTGTTCATGGCTTTGAAT
Organism: Sequoia sempervirens; assembly: GCA_007258455.2. Lineage (NCBI taxonomy): Eukaryota > Viridiplantae > Streptophyta > Pinopsida > Cupressales > Cupressaceae > Sequoia > Sequoia sempervirens. The sequence continues at coordinate 25,903 of VDFB02279520.1, read as the reverse complement.
GTTGGAACTAATTCTACTAACCCTTAGAGATGTGTGAAGGAAATTGCCTCAAAAATAGGTCATAGTATTGAAGGAACTATGTTGACTGTCGTTCATGCAAAAGAGGAGAGAAACTACTAGATAATTGACATCGTATGTTCAAATCATATGGCAAGTGATAAGATTAATCTTTTTAACCTTAAGAAATATGATGGTGGTTCTTTTAAGTTTGATGATGACACATATACTAAGATATGTGGAAAAGGTTCAATTAGTTTTGATGGGAAGCATAAGACAGATGATGTTCTTCATGTCAAGGAACTTTGACATAATCTTCTTAGTACATAGGACAAATGTGTAGCAGAGGATACAATGTCTTGTGTTTTAGGATAATGGTTGTGAAATCAGAAAAGGAAGCTCCAAAATCTTAGTTGCAATAGGAACAAGGACTGAAGGAAATGTTTATTAGCTCAAAAGTATTGGTGGTAAGTGCTTTATGACTGAAATAAATGAAAGTTGGTTGCGTCATAAAAGAATGTGTCATATCAATCTTGATAGCCTAGTAAAGATTAACTCTACTCATGTTGTGAAAGACTTGCCAAGAATTATAAAGCTTATTAATGCAATTTGCAAAGAGTGCTAGATTAGAAAATAGATAAGGAATAGGTTCAAAACTAAGGAGTATTCTACTAGAGGACCTTTAGATTTGGTGCATATAGACCTATGTGAACCTACCAGGACAAGAAGCTCTCAATGTGACAGGCATTTCATGTTTTAAATAGATTATTTAAATAGATTATTACTCTAGAATGACTTGGGTGACCTTTCTCAAAGAAAAATCAGAAGCTCTAGATAAGTTTAAAGAATTTAAATCTATGGTGGAGAATGAAATGGATTTTAAAATCAAGTTCTTAGTTTCTAACAAAGGTGATGAGTTCACCTCAAATGAGTTTAACAATTTTTGTGAAGATTAGGGATAAAAAGTCATTTATCAACTCTCAGGACTCTGTAGCAGAATGGAGTTGTGGAGAGGAAGAACACGACAGTTCAAGAGGTAGCAAGAACCATGTTGAAAGAAAAAATCTAACAGATGCCTATTGGAGAGAAGTTATTCGTACCACAGTGTAACTAAGGGAATTTTCCTAGGGTTAGCAGATTAAAGTATTAACATAAAAACCCAAAGTGATAATGAAGTGCAAAGGAAAAACATGAAAACAAATGAAAAGATCTCACCAAAATGTCTTCATTCTCCATGGCTGACCTCCATTACACCTTCTCAACTTGCTACAAATATGTTGTTGCCCTCAGATTTATGATGAGCAATCTAATGACAATGACAATCCCTATGCAAATGTTGAAGGATGTGAGTGACCGCATGTAATACTAACCTATAATGCAACTAGTAAGCATCTAAAGTATGTCTGAATTATGCCAAAAAAAATGTAAATATGCCTATGACAAAATGAAAAGAGTGCAAGAGCATGACAAGAGTGCCTAAGAAAAGATTGCAAGATGATATGAGATGACAAAATAAGATTGCATGAGATGAGATGACAAAATGAGACCAAAATTGCCATTTTATAGAAAATGTAATTTTGAGTGAATGGCTAAGATTAAAAGTTGACAAATTCCCTAGAATCAATGGAAAAGATTCAATTTGACAATCCACAATTAGGGTTAGGGAAACATTAGGTCAAATTAAAAATGAATGGACATGATTGATTTTTAGAAAATCAAATCAAGGATTGACAATGCATGTGACAAGAGATAAGATTGGCATAGAAAAACAGGTGGCTGGAAAATTAAATAATAAATGGAAATTATTTGATTTTTGAGGAAAAAGATTATTTTGAATTAAAAATTAATTTAATTCAAAAGGTGGGACCACATGACAATAAATAATTACTTCAAATTATTTACTAAAAAGAGGGAAATGCCAAATTAAATAAGTAAAGATAAATATTTAATTAGAGAAGGTGACCAATAATTAAATAAATTAAATAATCTATTTAATTATAAGAAGACTTAAGAATTAGTGACATATTTAAATAAATAAATAGAATTTATCTATTTAAATAATCAAGAGGAATTATTATTTAATTATGGGAAGATATTAGACAATTAGTGATGTATTGAATAAATAAATAAAATTTATTTATTTAATAATCATGAAGAATCAAGGGACATGAATTAATTAAATAATTATGAATTATTCAATTAATAGATGAAGGTGTACCAAGGACATAATTAAAATGTCTTAAAATTATGCTAGGAAGAAAAAGGTGAAAAATAGAGCTTGCAGGCCTAGGTCATTTTTATGTGTCTACATTTTGCCCCTCTTTCTCATAATGCAGCATGTCGCATTGTGACAAAGAAATAAATCACAGTCATGCCCCAGCGAAGGTACAGAGTATCTATGGCCCCTCGGGAAAATTTTCAAATTTTGGCCCAACGACAGAAATATTTTTGAAAGTGTCTTGACAAGTCAATTTGATGACCAGAAAACAGATGGTGCAGAAGATTTAGGATCTCAAGTAGTTTAAAGCAGCCAGAAGGGTAGTAAAATTTGGTCAAAAGAGCCTCTAGTAATAAAGGTTTGACAAATGCCATTTTGACCCTCTAAATAGATTAAAAATGGGGTAGAAGTCAATTCAGTTTTACTTTTGACCTTAGTAAATTTGAGAGCTCAAAGCGAGGACTTTGGCGAAGACGGTGATTCCAGTGACCAAGCATCATAGGGAAATCGTGCAGACCCACAAGCGACCAGAGGGCTTAGAGCCAACGGTACGTACCCCTATCTTATTTTGTCATTTCATCATTTTTTGTGTCATTTTTAGGATTTTAGGTCAAATAACAAATGCACTGCGACGCATCTTCATTCTCCATGGTTGGCCTCCATTACACCTTCTCAACTTGCTAAAAATATGATGTTGCTCTCATATTTATGATGAACAATCTAATGACAATGACAAGCCCTAAGCAAATGTTGAAGGATTTGAGTGACCACATGTAATACTAAGCTATAATGCAACTAGTAAGCATCTAAACTATGTCTAAATTATGCCAAATGAAATGTAAATATGCCTATGACAAAATGACAAGAGTGCAAGAGCATGACAAGATTGCATGAGATGAGATGACAAAATGAGACCAAAATTGTCATTTTATAAAAAATGCAATTTTTGAGTGAAAGGCCAAGATTAAAAGTTGACAAATGCCCTAGAATCAATGGACACAATTCAATTTGACAACCCACAATTAGGGTTAGGGAAACATTAGGTCAATTTCAAAATAAATGGACAAGATAATTTTTAGAAAATCAAATCAAGGGTTGATAATGCATGTGACAAGAGATAAGATTGGCACAAAAAAAGAGGTGACTTGAAAATCAAATAATAAATGGAAATTATTTGATTTTTGAGGAAAAATACTATTTTGAATTAAAAATTAATTTAATTCAAAAGGTGGGACCACATGACAGTAAATAATTATTTCAAAATATTTACTAAAAAGAGGGAAATGCCAAATTAAATAATTAAATATAATTATTTAATTAGAGAAGGTGACCAATAATTAAATAAATTAAAGAATCTATTTAATTATAAGAAGACTTAACAATTAGTGACATATTTAAATAAATAAATGGAAATTATCTATTTAAATAATCAAGAGGAATTATTGGGCAAGGATAATTAAATAAATTAAGATATTAGACAATTAGTGACATATTGAATAAATAAATAAAATTTATTTATTTAATAATCATGAAGAATCAAGGGACATGAATTAATTAAATAATTATGAATTATTTAATTAATAGACGAAGGTGGACCAAGGACATAATTAAAATGTCTTAATTATGCTAAAAAGAAAAATGTGAAAAATAGAGCTTGCATGCCTAGGTCATTTTTATGTGTCTACATTTTTCCCCTCTTTGTCATAATGCAACCTGTCACATTGTGACAAAGAAAATAAATCACAATCATGCCCCAACAAAGGTACGAAGTATCTATGCCCCCTCGGGAAAATTTTCAAAATTTGGCCCGATAATAGAAAATTTTTGGAAAGTGTCCTAAAAAGTCAATTTGATGACCAAAAAAAGGATGGCGCAGACGATTTAGGATCTTGAGGAGTTTAAAGCAACTAGAAAGGTGGTCAAAGTTGGTCAAAAGAGCCTCTAGTAATAAAAGGTTTAAAAATGCCATTTTGACCCTATAAATAGGTTGAAAATGGGGTAAAAGTCAATTCATTTTCACTTTTCACCTTAGTAAATTTGAGAGCTCGGAGCAAGGAGGACCTTGGCAAAGATGATGATTCTAATGACCAAACATTGTAGGGAGATTGTGCAGACCTACAAGCGACCAGAGGGCTCATAGCCAGCAGTACGTACCCCTATCTTACTTTGTCATTTCATCATTTTTTGTGTAATTTTTAGGGTTTTAGGTCAAATTATAACAAATGCATTGTGACACATGTGCATGTGCATAAGCCACATTCACGTGCATGTTCAATGTACTTGATGCACCACGATGCAAACACGAAAGGTCATTAGGTTAGGGAAAGGAAGTGTGACACATTTGCAAAAAATTGTGATGCATTTACCAATTTGCACCACAATCGAAGGATGTAATGTCGCGTTCAAAATGTTGCGATGCATTCGCAGACTCAAGTGACATATTTGAATTCAGTGATGCATGCACGATGAAAATCACGACACAAGTGCTTTGTTGTGACGCATACACGAGTGAGAATGACACAATCATTGTATCAAGATGCAATCGATGTACAAAGTGACGCAAATTCCTTATTGTGATGCAAATCAAGTTAACGCAATGCATTTGACTTTGACTCTAACCAAGGATAAATTTGTTTAATTTAAAATTTAAAATGATGTTAAGTTAGATAAATGATAATGATGCTTTTCAATAAGGTGTTGATGTGTGTTTTGACATGTGCAGAGACAGTTAGTGCCGATTTATACTCGAGAGAGCAGACCATGGACTTATAGATTTCAGGACTAGTTGCAAAATAGGGAGCGACAACAATTGATGTGACTGGGATTGTACTATGTCACCTATATGCCCATTATTCAGGCAAATAGGGGACTTATGACTGCACTTTATGAGAGATGGCATTCAAAGACCTACTCCTTCCATTTTCTGATGGGGGAGGCTACTGTCACTCTTGAGGATGCGTATCAGATCCTTCACCTACCGATCTGAGGAGAGCGGATAGTATACGACCCATGGCATGGGTACCAGAAGTCCACAACTTATTATCATAATTAGGGCGCAAGGTTGGGGATTGAGGGTTATGAGATCTGCTAGGAGTTCATGGCGGAGTATTATGGGTGATTCAATGCCTTGTTGGCTACATTGATTGAAGGTGTAAAAGATTCCAGACTGTCGAGGACACGAATTTCCCATTGGTTGGGGTGATGTGCTCATCAAGATGAGATGGGACAAAACTGTGTATCCCTGGGGTCCTTGCCTATTGGGGATGTTATATCATCAGTTACATGAGGTGGCCTATAGGAGAGCATAGAGTATTGGCTGCAGGATGACACTCTTGATGATTTGGGTGTGGGAGCATGTCACTATCTTCTGTCCACCTATCTAGAGACCACAACTGGCAGATGGCATGTCATACATTTAGTATTATGTGGGCGCTTTGCAACATACCCGAGTTGGTGAGACAGGCTATTGGAGACACCAGATTAACACCATGATTTCTTTCATTTGGAGGCCATACAAGGATTGCAGGTAGTGGGAGGATGAAGCTGATCAACTTAGTTTTTTTAGGTAGTTCAAATATTTGATTGGCAGGACTGTGCAAAGCCAGCTGATTATCAAGATGTACTTGCCTCAAAGGGTACTACAGTAGTTCAACCGAGTATGCCAAAATTTCTAGAGAGTTAACATGGGGTCCACTGATATTTGTGCCATTTGTAGAGCAATAGATTAATGAGCTGGTAACACAACAATGGGGATGGAGTGGAGGTGTGGTTGATTCAGGGACCACAACAGATTATGATTTATGGTGGTGGACACATCGCCTAGTGCCTTTGATAGATACAAATGGACTAGTGCTAGTTGACAAGAGATTAGTTATTCCACACCTACCACGAGGTGTTTAGGGTAGGCAGAGCCAGAGACATGGGGAGAGGCAAAGGCTGAAGGAGAGATGGAGGCAAGGGTGGAGGGAGAGATAGAGATGACAGAGATGATGGGGGAGATGGAAGGAGGAGGAGGAGAGGAGGAGATGGTGGGAGGAAGGGGAGGAGGGTGAGATAACATGTGGCTAGAGCGACACTGAATGTTATCACTGAGGCAGCTGAGGTAGGAGGAGCATTTGGTTGAGGAGGAGAGACATGAGGAGCATGTGGCTGAGGAGGAGGTCAGACAAGAGATGGAGATGGAGGTTGAGATGCTGAGGGATGAGGGAGTCAGAGGAGAGGAGGACATGGGAGAGGTGGATGATGTTAGGGATGATGATGATGCCATAAATGAGGTGGAGCTATTAATGAGGTGGAGGATGATAGAGGGGGAGGAGGATGCACCTTCAGGATTACCATTGCCACATGATACAACTATAGATCAATGAGTGGAAGATTTATAGAGGAGGTTGGATGAGAGCATAGCGTAGGTCAGGGCTTTGCAGGAAAAGTTAGAGGTGGTTAGAGTAGAGCGGGATCAGGCAGTGATCCACCAACAGGAGTCAGCTCAGTAGTGCACAGAATTTGCATGGTTATGCACAGGACCATCAAGGGATATGGCGCGAGAGTTTTCTAGGGTTAGCACCCATCTGGGATAATATAGGCTATTATATGTGCAGTTGGTGCCACCTAAGAGGTGAGATTCTACCTTGAGACGATCTCAGACAAGGATGGGTAGTGGTAGTAGGTCAGGGAGTGGCAGCAATAGGAGTCAAAGCAATGTAGGGAATCCACTTCCTCAGGGAATTCATTAGGTCACAGGTCTAGTCACTCCCACAGGCATGCCTTGAGTCATAAATTAGGTCACAGTCATGGTTACACTAGGTCAAGGCATAGGTCAGTGCACAACTAGCCTCCAGTGATAGATCCATCAGTCACAATGTCTTCACAGTTGCATATTACCATAGAGATGATGTCGTCAGTACATGTCATAGTGACAGATTCTTTAGCCTCCCAGGCACAAGTTATAGTACCCATGGTGGCGTCTATACCCTTGACAGAGCATCAGTCCCCTAGATCTTCTCCTTGAGGGGATAAGGAGATCTCGGCATAGCCATGTTTATTATTATCTTGCATTAGGACATTCCAGACACTTACGTTATGACATTTATATTTGACCATCGAGCCTATGAGCTCATATTTTTGGGATATCTCATGACTATCATGTGACATTATTTTGAGGTGATATATATAAATGATGCAATTTTGATGTGGCCTATATGTGTTATTTGATGTGATGCAATTTATGCATTATGATGTCACTAACTCATTTGACTGCAAAATCTGGCAAAAATGTTCAACGAAATATGTATAATTTGATGTATAGTCAGGTGCTTGTAAAATTTGATGTGTAATTTTCAACTTTTTGTAAGTTTATCCTTAATGTTCGTCAAAATTTTGATGAACCTAGGTTTTGTCGAAATGTCAACTATCAGTTTTGTCAAAATTTTGACAAACTTGGGTTTCGTCAAAATGTCGACTATCAGTTTCATCAAAATTTCTACAAACATGAAAAATAGAAAAAATCCAAATTGTGGCCTACATAAATAAAAGTGAGTTCACGCCTGATTTATTACGACAGTGCTTTTCTCTACTTGAGACAATTTGTGGAGAACTAAGGATGATATTCTTGGGAAAAATTAGAAAAAATTCAAGAAGATATCACCAGGTTGAGGGTAGTCATTGTATTTTTTGTAGAATTCAGTTGTGAAGTCAAATTTGTAGTTCGATGTTTGAAAATCATATTTTAAAGCAAAATCTCATCAGATTTCATTTTTTCGAGGTTTAGGGTTTTGAGAATTTCATGTCCATATTTTGTTGTGTGGAATCACCATAAGATCACAACCAAGGAATAGATTCTTATGATTGTAATTATGTGATCCATAACTCTATTGGTCATGTGGCACAGTTGTGCTATAACAAATACACGATGCATTCATGTGTGACCCAACTTTAATGTGGCTATGTTGTGATAGAAATGGAGGCACTCATATAATGTATTTAATTTAGGTTGTATAATATAGGTGCAAATCATCATTGGGTGCATTCAAGTTGTCTCAAGTTTAATAGGTTAGGATGTAATTATAGCATGATCAAAGAGTGATTACCTATTGCTGCAATAAAGAGCCTATAACTCTAGTTAATATGCAGAGTGGTTGTGTTATATCAATTATGTAGTGCATTCAAGCACAACCCATGTTTAATGGGCTATTCTAGAGAGTGATCAAGATTTTCTCAACCTTATGAATGTTACTTAAAAGTGTATAGCTTAAACTACAAACCAAGTTTGTTACATACTTGAATGCAATCTTTGTTTACCGCAAACTATAATAATGTGATATGCTAATAACCAATATGGAAAGTATTAAAGCAAGACCCATGATATATAGGATACATTTCCTTGATTAGGTTTACATACCTTAATGATCAAACACAAGCTTCCCAGACCCTCTAGCATACAATCCAAGATCATACCACAACTTTGTCAAGACAACTAATTTTCTGACCCAAGATTTAAGGTTATTTTTTAATCCCAACAGAAGTATTGGTAAGAGCATGATTAGGGTATTGTTGACGTGTGTTTTGGCACAACAACATTCAAATAGAATATTGCTATCATGTTTCTCCTAAAACAGAAAGATGATCACATGGATACTTTAGCTCCCAAGGTCTTTATAGTTGGGTCTCAACTGTGCTGATGTCCCTCAGTGGTCAAAGTAACAGTAATGTTCAAGGGGCCTGCTGGTGTTGAGCTTTTGGACTATTTTGGGGGGTAGACATAAAATTGAATCTATTCTAACTGGGTTTTTTAAAGAAACAACAAAAGATATATTAGGGCTTTGGAACAGAAAAGAATGATACTTCATCTGAATTAACCAGACCTATCACCTTCCAAGGAATTCCTAACTAAGACTGCAGAACATAATTAACTTGTGACTAACACACAGTTTCATTCATTCACAGTGCTGATTTCAACAGCACATTGCAAGTTACCATTTAAACAAAACATAAAAACCAAACTCATTCCTTGAAAGCTTTCAAATCAAATGATCAACTTAAGAAAAACACCATTCTAAAACACAACATGAAATAGATTTTAATCTGGTTGCTTCTACTGTTAGTGAAACAGATAAGCAACATTTACAAAGCTAGCACAATCACCAATGTACAGAAAATCTGTGATTTCAAATTGTTCTCACTTACACTAAGGAAACTGAAAGACACATTACTCTATTCAGAATCTAACTTCTACTTTGAGAAGACAAAAGAAGGTACTATTACAAAGAATCAGGATCAGCTTCTATCCCCTCTATTCCTATTTGTTCTAATCCTACTAGTTTTTTCTTAATTCTAACCTAGAAGTTCTAACCTTGGAAGATCTAACCTAGAAGTGCTCCCCTTTACAAAGAGGTAAGAATGCCTTATATACAGAATGTCACAAAAGGAATTTGTTGTCCCTTGCACTAGGGTTTACAAAATGTCTGCATCTAGGAGAGTCGGCTCTCAGATCTTTCTAAGGAACGTCAAAATTGCATTCAATGTGAAGCCCTGCTGTCCGTGCTAATGAAGGATTTCTACCCTTAGGAGAAGCCTTTTTAGATCTTTTTGGAAACTAAAGCATTAACTTTCCTGTCTTTGTGTCCACCTTCGAACTCTGTTGGGGTCACCTTGAATGCTCAGAATATCTTCATTAATATTGATCTACCTCCTTGCTAGTAGTCGCCACAGCTATCCCTCTTAGTCACAGTTTCTCCTTTCCTTCGGCTCCCTCTCTATTCTAGGATTCTTTGTTCATTGACCATCTTCTGGAAGCACCATCGAGCCTCCCTGTAGATTTAAACCTTATCGCCCGAGTCAATCCATCACCATCTATTCTCAAAAGGAGTCCATCTGGTTTGCATTTTGGGTATGTGCAGATCATGGTATGCCAAAAGTGGCAATATTTGTAGGGTATGTGGCTGATTACTTTTTCACCCAAAATTAATGAAGCGAAAGGGTTTTAGAGGAGATTCTTAGCTTTCCAAAATATAAATTATGATTTAATTTTAAATTTAATAAATAATTATTATTCATTTTCTATTAGAATTACGACTAAAGTTCTGATCGATAGCCCGATTGAAAAACATCTATAACTTTCAAATGGTATCATATTTTTTGAATCCAAAACATCGTCACATTCTATGCTTTACATACTATAGGATTAAAAAGAAAAATTAAATTTCATGAATTTTTGACCAAGTTAAGGTGGTCGACAGACGAGTTTTATATTTTCTAAAAGTTGTAATAAAAAATTCATAATTAATTATTTACTTAGAAAAAAATTACAAAAAATATGCATCACATCCGGAAATGAGTCCTCTACTTATATATAAAATATTACAAAAAAATATTATCATTTTATTATGGTTAGGGTGGTCGACAGACACCTACTTATTTTTTCCCCGAAATTTAAATACTATGCATTGAAATTTCAAATTTTCACCAAATAGATTTTATTTATTTTTAAATAAACCTAGTATTTTAGAAACTACATTCAATTTACACAAATTATATTCTTACATATTTTGAAATAATATAGATAACTTATTCAAATATTTACGTCAAGTTGCCTAACACCGATTTTTTGAATTTTTGCCATTAAGGGCTGTTTGGCATACCATGATCCCGCACATGCCCTTTTGTTGGCCTTCTTTCCTAGGAACAGTTAATCGGTCAAAGGGACAAATGAATCACTCTTAAGGCTCCTTCTGATTGGTCAGGCATATGCCAAGCGAGCTCCATAAGGCAGTCAAAAGTGGTCCACCTTGAATCACATGTCGGTGAGACACCACTGGTGTCTCCCCGATGGGATTATATCTCTTTGATCTCAGGCCTTTTGTTTCGGCATGACCTTCCCACTTCGGCGAGACCTTTCCCCAAAGGCTATATCTCTTGGTGAGATCCTTTCGAGCTCATCCTCCTTTTGACAAGAGCCTTCTAGGTTGGCAAGAAGTTGTAGCGAAAACACCTCATTCGTTTGAAGTCTCCCTGATTTCCTCTTGTTTCTCCTTGAGCTCCTTTTCTTTTCAGCGAGACTTGGTCTCCTCGGCATGAGATCACACCAAACCCCCTTTTGCTTTCACTGAGACAGTCCGAGGTCACCCATAAATTTCGTTGAATTCCCTTTATTCTTCTAGAGTCTCCCCGATCTCCTCCTTATCCACTGAGCTCGGGCTCCTCTTGTTTCGGTGTGACTTCCATAGTCGCCGAGACTTCCCAATGAGAGTCTATATCTTCCCCAAAAACCCTTGGGGAACATTTTTCAGTAATACTTAGGGTGACTCCCTTGCATGTCGCCGAGACTCTTTTGTATCAGCAAAACTTTCCCCCTTCGTTGTGACCATATGGCAAAGGGAGAACCCTTCGGCGAAACTTTCAACTTTTGCTGACCCAAGTTTTCGCCAAGACCTTGCTATAGTCACATCGACATGTTTTCTTTGTTCCACATGTATTGTTGTAACCTTCCTTTGTTGGGGAGACATCGTATAGAAACCTCATGTCTTGGCGAAAGCCTCCGCATGTTCACCCTTTGGTCGCCGAGACTTATTAACTCTCTCACCGAAAACCATTGATAAAATCCCTTTGTGGCATGTTGGTGTGACTTTATGAATTCGCCAAGACCAAATGCCGAAGAAGATGACTCCCACAGATGTTGCTTTTGTCATTGTGACCTCACCTCTTTGGCCAGACATTATACCAAAGTTTTTATCCTTCGCCGAATGCAACTCCCTTCGGCAAGACCCATGTCAATTGGCCAGACCTCCTACCGAAGGCAAAATTATCATTGACCTTAGATGTTTGGTGGGACCCTTCCATGTCGGCAGGACTTCCGGTGACTCACTTTCATCGGCAAGACCTAAAGATTTCACCAAGACCACATGCCAAAGAAGATGACTCCCGCTGAAGTGTTTGCTCATTGTGTGATAGTCGGTGAGACTTCTCGAATTCACTGAGACATCTTGATGAAGAGAAAAAAAATTCCCATAGTGTATGCCCTCACCGCTGGTCAGTGAGAAACGAAGATCTAGCCGAGACTTTCTCCGAATGAGACCCCTCATGCTAATAGGAAACTCCATGTCACCGGGATGATGACCATTGTCTTGCCGATATGCATCCTTTCATTTGACATGTGTCACTGTAACATCCTCTCGTTGGGGAGACGTCCTGTAGATATCCTTTTGTTTCACTGAGGAATCTCCATAGGTTCACTTTTGTCGCTGTGACAACCTGATTCTCCCACCAATGAAGCAATATGTCGGTGAGACTTTATGGGTCGGAAAGACTGCAAGACCTCACCCTGATAGACCTCCTCTTGTGCTTTGTCAGTGTGATTGTAGACACTCGGTGAGACCTCATACCGACGAACAGATCTCTCCGTGATGGGGCAACTTTCACTGTTAGTTGGCAATACCAAGAGACTTCGCCAAGACCTTATGTCAAATGCCAATTGTTTGACCAAGGTGTTCACTTATGAGCCGATTGGCGAGACATGAAGAACTCACCATGACTTTACCCTGAAGACAAGCCTTTTGCCGAAGTGTAGCTCCTAGTCACCGTGACTATATTTCATCGGCGAGACATTACGCTGAATGCCCACACTCTCTCCGAAGACATCCTTGTCGGTGAGACTACACCCATTCGCCGAGACTTCTTGGTGGGAAGAAAAACTTATGCTGACATATGAATCCTTTTGACAGCAGTCAACGAGACATGGAGAGTTCGCCATGACCTCACTCCGGTGATGATTTCCCTCGCCGATAGGAATTCCCCAGTCACTGAAACAATGAAAATCCTTTGCCGATAAGAATCTACATATGACTTCTGATCGTTGTGACCTCTTTGAGGTCTTGTCGATAGGCAACACAGACGCATATCATCAAAATGCACTGGTAGTCAGCAAGACATCTGCAAGGTCTTACTGACTTTCTCCTTAGAGGAGAATTGTGACCAACTGGACTAAGGAATGAATTCCAACTGAGCCCCTTTTGCTAATATCATCATGTGTGTGATTTAATCCTACAAAACAAAGGTCTGCATTAGTCCCAAAGCATATGAAACATGTTAAAATAAACCATTTTGTTGCTTATGATCATTTCATTCAATTTTCAGCAAGAAGAAAACCAACTCAAGTTGAGACAGAACTAGAATCAAATCAGATAGATCAAAAGTCAAAATTAGGAGGAAAGCAAAAGAATTCCAAAGATCAAAACAGACAACAAAAGGGGAAAAAAGACAAAAGAAAAAAGGGGGGGACCTATTTTGTTCCAAAATAAAATGGGGTGGTTATGCGAGGCATAACGAATGGTGACTTAGCTGGGAAAATGGTTTAACCATTTTCAAGAGGCTGAAGGATTCAACTACCCAGAACTCCTGGTTTACGAACATCACAACTTTAGTTGGGTTAGTTATAACAAGCAAGGTTGAGCTAGAATCTCAAATGTAAATCAACACTAGCTACCCTTGAATCTATGTGTGTGATTTATAGTGCATCATCCTTTCATAAAGCTTTCTTCACCTTTTGAACAACAATGTGCAAGATTTGAGATACATGAGTTGATTTCCTTTGGCTATTGTGTAATGATATCCTAGGCTTTGCTCTGCTGCCAGTCAGGTGTTCATAGCCCTGACAGAGATACCTCTAGTTTCCTCACAACATTGCTCTACTACTAGTCAGGTGTCCATAGCCCCGGTAGAGATACTGGAATCACCCATTCATACTGAATCCTTTTTCTCTTTTGAATAGTTCTCTCTTTTTCCTTTTATATTTTCTCTTGGAGTTTAAGATATTTCCTGTAATGCTTTCTCAATATGTCAGATGTTTAACATCTAATCTGGGTTGAAAACTACCATGGACCTCATAACAGCACTTGGGAGATCATATTTTCAACTCAAATCTTACAACACTGTCATCCTAGGAGAAATGTACCATTGCAAGAGGAGATGATCTTAATGATTTGTGAAAGATTCAAGGGTGGCTAATGAAGGCTATTTACATGGCACCTTGTTTTCAATACCTTCCACAACTTTTATTGACAATGGGCATAAAACAAAAGTTTAGGACAAAATCACCCAATCAGCAGATCTGAAAATATCTAAACCATTTCTCTCCAAATGACCAAAGTATGCTTCGAATAACAACCACCATTTTAAGATGGGAAAGAATAGAGAAACCCCAAAAGAACAAAAAAAATAGAAAGAAAAAGAACAAAGGAAATAGAAAGATAGAAAGAAGAGGACACACCAACAAACAACCAATTATTTACAAACAAATAGGATATTTACAAACAGGGAAACAAACTATCTACAAACCAAAACAAAAGGGACAAAAAAAGGAAAAAAATTGCACAAAAGAAAACTAACACTAACCTATCCTATCCCTAAACTAACTCCAAAGCTAAACTTTGGAAACACAAGACTGTAAAAATTTGTACATTGATTTGACTGATTTTTCATTATGTGCAACGATCTTAACTTACTAGGCACAATTCTAAACCTAGCAAATTTATCTTTATACTCAGAAATATGAAGTTTGTGTGCAATAAGTTCATTCAGAGGGAATAAAGCTTGAAATATTATCAATTGTGGGTTCTCAATTTTTCCATGATTTACCCACAAACATGTTTTACTATCCCCTATGCCATAATCAAACTGAAAAATCATTAAAACATAGAGGATAATGAAAGGACACCACATGATTCTGAAGATTTCTAGTTGCTAATGCAGACTTGTGGTGTATGATCTCCTCTTCACAAGGTCTTAGCTCATGGAACACCACTGAATCAAGGTTTGTATTGCAGTCAGGATATTCACTCACCAGCATCTTTGTATTCATCTCGGGCACGGAGTCAAAACATTTCTAAATTTCTTGAGATGAAGTCTCCCTTTCAACTTTCTCTTGAAACATGTCATCCCCTAGGGTTTGAGAATCTGCCTCCAGCTTATCATTATTGATGTCATGGATACTTGCACATGGTGAACAAAGATTTCCTTCAAACTCACTTGAATGCATAAAGTCAGAGACAGGAAAACACTTTCTCAATTTAAATTCGTGCACCTCATCAGCAAGGACATGCCACTTAGCATCAAATTCATCAGTGTTAAGAACAAATTGATTAGTGGATACTAAGCAAGGACTTTCTTCTAACAACACATTTGAGCAATTAGAATCAAAATCAAGAAAATACTCCCTTGTCTCATTCTCTTCGTTATGTTGAAGAGATTCAACCTTTGAGATAGCCTCTTGGTCGCTTTCTTGGCATTCGTCTACTTCATCCAAATGTACCCCGTCATGAACTTCTTCAGGGAACACTTGACTGATCTGCACATCTACTTTGACTTCTTCTCTTAAGATTTCATTTTGGCATTTGAGTCCTTGTCTTCAACTACCAGGTTCATTAGCAATCTCATCTTGAAGTGTATTATCTATTTTAATCCGTCCACCACTTAAATTAGCAGAGTCATCTTCTTCTGTTAACCCATCAAGGTGTGTCTCTTCTTCATTCACCATCATGAAAGAACCTATGAATGCCTCGATGAATCCATTCTTTACTTCTATCAAGTTTGCACTAGTTAGAGGAGTGTCATCAGTTGTTGAATCCATCTCACTGCAGGAATCAAGGTCATCAAAAGATAGGGAAGAATTAAATCTCCTCACATAGTTAGCCTCATCATCTTGGATGGACTGATTTCCATTCTCATGTGTGCTAGTTGTTTCATCCTCTTCATTGGGGGGATAGGTACTCCAAGGATCTTCCATAAGTACCCCTTCAATAGAGATCAGCTACTTGAAATACAACTCCATCCTTCCTAGGAAGACATGGCAATTCATCTGAGAGTGTTGATTAGTTCAATGTATTCTACATCCCCCTAGCCCAACAAGTTCTAATAATTTCAAATCTCCTAATTCTTCCAACTTCTTCCTTATTCAATTTTGTGCACGTGGGATATCTAGCCAACATGAGCCATGTTCCTTTGTCCATTCCTCATCACCCTGATTTTGATCTTGATTGGGAGAGTTGCTGAAATCGTTGGAAGATTTTTCATGATAGCAATCCCGCATTAATACCTCATCTCCTTCAAAGCCATCATTAGTACTAGCATTCTCAACAAAGCTAGATTTGATCTTGAGATTTCCATTATGCTCTGGATCTACATCCATTTCATCCCTTTTACCAAACAAGTCATCAAAATTATATTTTGGCTCATCAAATGTTTCATCCACAACTTCATTGCGATGCAATGGACTATGCTTTGGAAGATGACTGAAAAGAGATGATATGGTTATAACTTCATTGACAAGTGGAGTAGTTAAATCTGTAATTGGATTTTGCAGGGATGAATTCTCCTAGTGGTCTTGTGTGTGATTGACCTAATGTGGGGTGTTCGAAAATGCAATGCTTGGAACCTTAGGAGGGTTGTAGTTGCCTGGTGAGAATAATTGCACCTGGGTAGGGATAGTGGGTGAAGTGGCATAAGGTTGCAGATGATGGTAGTTTGTAAGCACAAGAGGGTTATAACCCTGAGTTTGGCTATCTGAATTTCTAGTGTCACCTCCAAATTGTGCTAATAAGAGAGCCTTTTTAAATGCATCACGCAAGGATGTAGCCTCACCACAACCTTTGACTTTGGTTCCAAATGAAAAGTTTAAACCCAAATAGTAAAGTTCTATCAGTATAAGATTATCAACAACCAAATCCAAAGATTGAACCCTCTGATACATGAACAAAAATATGTGATTAAATTGATGAATGGGTTCTAATGGTATCCTTTTTGTAGCTGAAAATTCATGTAGTGGGTGTAGAGTATGAGGATCAAACTAATCTAAAAATAAGATTTCTAGTAGCAGATTATCATACCATTGCCTGGCTATACCATGAAGTGTTCTGATGAACAATTGACAGACGACATCCTCATGCTGAACCTGGAGAAAAGTAAGTACACGCCTGCAAGTTTCAACATGTTCAGAAGCATTTTTCCCATTGTTAGGGAAAAATAATAGAAGCCAATCATACAGGTGATCAGGGATTTCATGAAAAAATCTTGGTATATACAAAGGGCTGCCCATTAGAGTTGGGGTTTCCAAAACCTGGCACACTACAACTCACAACGATCCACAATTACTCATAGGGCCCTCCTTCTAGCGCCAATCTTTGTTGATGTGTGTTTTGGCACAGCAACATGCAAACAAAATATTGCTATCTTGTTTCTCCTAAAATAGAAAGATGATCACATGGATACCTTAGCTCCCAAGGTCTTTATAGCTAGGTCTCACCTATGCTAATGTCCCTTAGTGGTCAATGTAATAGTAATGTTCAAGGGGCCTACTGGTGTTGAGCTTTTGGAATGTTCTTGGGGTAGACATAAACTTGAATCTATTCTAACCGAGGTTTTTAAAGAAACAACAAAAGATAGATCAAGGCTTTAGAACAAAAAAGAATGATACTTCATCTGAATTAACTAGACCTATCACCTTCCAAGGAATTCCTAACTAAGACTGTAGAACAGAATTAACTTGTGACTAACACACAGTTTCATTCATTCACAGTGTTGATTTCAACAGTAGATTGCAAGTTACCATTTAAACAAAATATAAAAACCAAACTCATTTCTTGAAAGCTTTCAAATCAAATGATAAACTTAAGACAAAAACCATTCTAAAACACAACATGAAATAGATTTTAATCTGGTTGCTTCTACTGTTAGTGAAGCAGATAAGCAACATTTACAAAGATGGCACAATCACCAGTGTACAGAAAATCTGTGATTTCAAATTGTTCTCACTTACACTAAGGAAATTGAAAGACACATTAGTCTATTTAGAATCTAATCCTACTCTAAGAAGACAAAAGAAGGTCCTATTACAAAGAATTAGGATCAGCTTCTATCCCCTTTATTCCTATTTGTTCTAATCCTACTAGTTCTTTTCTTAATTCTAACCTAGAAGTTCTAACCTTGGAAGATCTAACCTAGAAGTGCTCCCCTTTACAAAGAGGCAAGAATGCCTTATATATAGAATGTCACAAAAGGAATGTGTTGTCCCCTACACTAGGGTTTACAAATTATCTGCATCCAGGAGAGTCGACTCTCAGATCTTTCTAAGGAAAGTCAAAACTGCATTCAATGTGAAGCCCTGCTGTCTGTGTTGATGAAGGATTTCTACCCTCAGGAGAAGCCTTTTTAGATATTTTTGGCAGATGGAGCATTAAATTTCCTATCTTCGTGTCCACCTTCGAACTTTGTTGGGGTTGCCTTGAATGCTCAGAATATCTTCATTAATATTGATCTACCTCCTTGCCAGTAATCACCACAACTGTCCCTCTTAGTCATAGTTTCTCCTTTCCTTCGGCTCCCTTTCTATTCTGGACTTCTCTATTCGTTAACCATCTTATAGAAGCACCATCGAGCCTCCCTGTATACTTAAACCTTATCACCCGAGTCAATCCATCGCCATCTGTTCTTAGAAGGAGTCCATCTAGTTTGCATTTTGTTGGCCTTCTTTCCTAGGAACTATCAATAGGTCAAAGGGACCAATGAATCACTCTTAACGCTCCTTCTGATTGGTTGGGCATATGCCAAGCAAGCTCCATTAGGCAGTCAAAAGTGGTCCACCTTGAATCGCATGTCGGTGAGACACCATCTGTGTCTCCCCGATGCGATTATATCTCTTCGATCTCAGGCCTTTTGTTTTGGCTTGACCTTCCCGCTTCAGTGAGACATTTCACCAAAGGCTATACCTCTCGGCGAGATCCTTTCGAGCTCATCCTCCTTTCGGCAAGAGCCTTCTGGGTTAGAAAGAAGTTGTAGCAAAAACACCTCATTCGTTTGAAGTCCCCTGATCTCCTCTTGTTTCTCCTCGAGCTACTTTTCTTTTCAGTGAGACTTGGTCTCCTCGGCATGAGATCACACCGAACCCCCTTTTGCTTTCACTAAGACAGTCTGGAGTTTCCCAAACGTTTCGCTGAATTCCCTTTATTCTTCTGGAGTCTCCTCGATCTCCTCCTTATCCACCGGGCTCAAGCTCCTCTTGTTTCGATGTGACTTTCATAGTCGCCAATACTTCTCGGTGAGAGTCTAAATCATCCCCGAAAACCCTTGGGGAACCTTTGTCGGCAAGACTTATGGCGACTCCCTTGCATGTCGTCGAGACTCTTTTGTATCAACGAAACTTTCCCCTTTCGCTAAGACCTTATGGTGAAGGGAGAACCCTTCAGTGAAACTTTCAACTTTTGCTGATCCACGTTGTTGCCAAGACCTCGCTGTAGTCACATCGACATGTTTTCTTTGTTCCACATGTATCACTGTAACCTTCCTTTGTTGGGGAGACATTGTATAGAAAGCTCATGTCTTGACGAAAGCCTCCACATGTTCACCCTTTGGTCGCCGAGACTTATTAAAACTCTCTCTGAAGACCATTGATAAAATCCCTTTGTGGCATGTCGGTGTGACTTTATGAATTCACCGAGACCAAATGCAGAAGAAGATGACTCCCACAAATGCCACTTTTGTCGTTGTGACCTCACCTCTTGGACCAGACATTATACCGAAGGTGTTATCCTTCGCTGAATGCAACTCCCTTTAGCAAGACCCATGTCAATCAGCCAGACCTCTTGACGAAGGAAAAATTATCGCTGACCTTAGATGTTTGGTGGGACCCTTCCATGTCAACAGGACTTCTAGCGACTCACTTCTGTCGGCAAAACCTAAAGATTTTTCCAAGACCACAAGCCAAAGAAGATGACTCCCACCGAAGTGTTTGCTCGTTGTGCGATAGTCGACGAGACTTCTCGAATTCGCTGAGACATCTTGACGAAGAGAAAACATTTTTCCGATAGTGCATGCCCTCACCACCGGTCGGTGAGACACAAAGATCTTGTCGAGAGCTTTCTCAAAAGGAAACCCCTCATGCTGATAGGAAACTCCATGTCGTCGAGACGATGACCATTGTCTTGCCGATATGCATCCTTTCATTTGACATGTGTCACTGTAACATCCTCTCATAGGGGAGACGTCTTGTAGATACCCTTTGTTTCGCTAAGGAATCTCCATAGGTTCACTTTTGTCGCTGTGACAACCTAATTCTCCCACTGATGAAGCAATATGTCGGTGAGACTTTATGGGTCGGCAAGACTGCTAGACCTCACCCCAATAGACCTCCTCTTGTGCTTTGTCAGTGTGACTGTAGACAATCGGTGAGACCTCATACTGACAAACAGATCTCTCCGCGATGGAGCAACTTTCACTGTCAGTCGAGAAGACCAAGAGACTTCACCAAGACCTTATGTCAAATGCCGATTGTTTGACCGAGGTGTTCACTTATGAGCCAATTAGCGAGACACAAAGAACTTGCCATGACTTTATCTCGAAGACAAGCCTTTTGCCAAAGTGTAGCTCCTAGTCACTGTGACTATATTTCATCGGCGAGACATTATGCCAAATGTCCACACTCTCTCCGAAGACATCCTTGTCAGCAAGACTGCACCCATTCGCCGAGACTTCTTGGTAGGGAGAAAACGTTATGCCGATATATGAATCCTTTTGACAGCGGTCGGCGAAATGTGGAGAGTTCACCATGACCTCACTCCGGTGATAATTTCCCTCTCTGATAGGAATTCCCCAGTCGCTGAAACAATGAAAATCCTTTGCTAATAAGAATCTACATATGACTTCTAATTGTTGTGACCTCTCCGGGGTCTTTCCAATAGGCAACACAGATGCATATCATTAGAATGCATTGGTAGTCAGCAAGACATCTTCAAGGTCTTTTCAACTTTCTCCTTAGAGGAGAATTGTGACTAACTAGACTGAGGAATGAATTCCAACTAAGCCCCTTTTGCTAATATCATCATGTGTGTGATTTAATCCTACAAAACAAAGGTCTACATCAGTCCGAAAGCATATGAAACATATTTAAATAAACCATTTTGTTGCTTATGATCATTTCATTCAATTTTTAGCAAGAAGAAAACCAACTCAAGCTGAGACAGGACCAGAATCAAATCAGATAGATCAAAAGTCAAAATTAGGAGGAAAGAAAAATAATTCCAAAGATCAAAATAGACAACAAAAAGGGAAAGAAGACAAAAGAAAAAAAGGGGGGGACCTATTTTGTTCCAAAACAAAATGGGGTGGTTATGCAACGCATAATAGGTACAAACCCTGAGCCTCAGGTGAAAACATAAACAATAACTATAGAGGATTAGTGAGGTTGCAATACCAAAAAGATTGAGACATTGTAGGTAATAACAAAATCTTGCAATCTAAAGATTGTAGCCAATAACAAGCACACTGTGTAGCTTAGTGACATTTGTAAATGCAATCTATAGTAAGAAGAATGACAGTCACTTGAGATGTGAGTCAAAAAGAGGCTGAGTAGTGACAAGATAATAAAGCTCAAACCTTGCATAGTAAAGTGGAGATTTTAATAGTGAGTTTCCTTACCCCCTTGTTGACCTTAAGGGGTTTTCAAATGCTTTTGGTGGTGAACGAGGCAAACCCTGTCCAGGGAATAACGTCAAATAGTGTGATGTATCCATAGTATCAATGTTTCTTCTTAGCCGTAATGTATAATGGAGGCATTGGATTGCATGTTTAGAAGGTATTTTTAAAACATGCTATTGTGATTATGGAGGAAATATTTTAAGAAAGGTAGTGAGTGGTGGTTTGGAACAATGGTAGGTATGAAGGACTTGCTTTATATGCATACTATGCAGTCTAGCTTAAAACAACGTTCTTAGAAGAGATTGAAGGTGGATTATGGAACTCAAGGGTTACCATGAAAATGATTAAAGAAAAGACTGAGATCTATTTAAAAGCCACGGTCATGAAGATATTAAAGATGTCACATGCAAAAACCTAGTAGCTAGAGTAATGAATATATGGTGCCAAAGAAGGATAGTGTGTTGGGGCGGATTTAGTAGATCTCCACATTGTCAATCTGAGGGAAATAAATCATTTGTTATTTTTAATTAAAAGAAATCATTCTAAACATAGGATACATTGATACTTCAAAATCCTCTAAAAATTTGAGAATATGCAAATATGTCAGTAAATACCTGAATTACAAATAGTAGCGGGGAACAATGTGGTTATTGAAGCGAGCAGGAATGAGATAACAGCAATGAATCTATGCACTCCTTTCATGCATCTCTCATTTGTTTTTATTCTTTATGAAAACTCTTCTCATTTGGTGGTCTATGCTTGAAAAGCAATGTTTTGGCCGAAGGTTTTAGAGTATGTTTATTAAAATGAAAACTCCATTCTGGTGGGCTACACCTGAAAATAAGATTTTGACAAAAGTTTTAGGGTATGTTTATTAAATTTTTTGAGTATTTTGGTGGGCTATATTCTTGATTCCTTAAATGATTTATTCAAATGGATTGTGACTAAATAAATTACTAACTATTCAGTCATTTTTATTTGTGTGACTAAATGATTTTTGATCAATGACCAAACTAGTAATTTATTTATTCAATTATAACTGAGTTGCAAAAAATGAGCAATGTGGTCAATTTTATGAGTGTTAGATATGTAAAAACACAATGAATCAATCACACCAATAAGAAATTATATCAAAAATAGAATATTAAAATAATATAGCTTACAAACTCAGTATCATGTTATCGATGTCCTCCTATCGTCCTCTATCTCCAGTATTCTCATTGATTCCAGCTGGCTCTCAGATTGTATGCTAGGCTCAATGAACAGTCTTCCTAGAGAACGAGATTGGATATGAAATGCATGTAATGCTTAAGCTAAGACATGATTATTCTAAAACATGGTTGCTAAGATGATAGATTATGATGACGCTATGAATAATAAAACTATAATGCTATAGTGTTAGAATGCAATTAATCTCTAATTACTCTGATGTGTGTTGTGTAACCCTTGCTTGGATTAGTTGTGTTATTTATAGAGTTTTTCGAAAGCTTTTGATTGGTTGATATGATCAATGATTGTGAAAATTCCTGGCAGATCGAACGGTTGAGGATGGATAAGACTGAAGAAAAATAGAAGACAACAGAAAGCAAGATTCTTTTTCTTTTTCTATAAAAGAGGTAAGATAAGATGATGAAGATGATTTGTTAAAAATCATCTTTTTGTGAGATTATGGAAATATTTTGAAGAAGATAAATAATGAATTATAAAATTCAATTATTTATTTATGGGTGACACAGAGGTTTTTCTTAAAATAGAATATTTACCCTAGATTTGAAGAATAATGGAAGATTTCATAATTAAATAGAATATTTAATCATGATTTTGAAAAGATATGGAAGATATTCAATAAAGATATTTAATTAAACCTTTAAGAAATGGTAAGTAAATGAAATTAATTAAATAATATATTTAATTAACTAGAAGAAAGATTTGAAAAGAGATAATTAAATTTAATTAAATCAAAAGAACTTAATTAGATTCAAAAAGTGATAATTAATTAAAATAAATAAAGTGTATTTATTTAATTAATCAATTAGACATATGGATGTGGAATAATTAAATAAAAATCAATTTATTTAATCATCATAGAAGAATAAATTGAATGAACAATATAATTAAATTAATTAAATTTAATCATATATAGATGACTTTAGAAAATTAATTAAATAATAAATATTTAATTAAATGCCAGGATTAATCAGATATGACCAATTTTATGCATCTACATTTTTCCCCTCTTTGAAGTGATGTGTGAAATGCATTGCTTCAAAGAAAATATTCCTGCTTTCGAAATTTGTTGTGTTTGACTTTGCCCATTTTCTAAAAAATATGCCCCTGACCTAATTAATTCTAATATGTTTCCAACTAAAAAATGTTGTTGGTGTTAATGATGCCCCCTCGGGAGGTAAATCACTGAGGATTATGAGTTTTTGATAATATTTGAGAAATTTGAGTGTATGATGAGAGTTAGATGTTGATTTGAATTCAGTGATTTAGCTCTCAAAAAATGATGTATAAGGATGCCCCAATGTAAAAAGATAAAAATGTCATAAAACTCACCTTTAGTTGACCTTTAAAAGGTAAAAAGGATAAAAGGAAAAATCATTTGCACTTTTTGACTTTGAGAATCCTGTAGCTCTGATAGTGACTTGGCGAAATGGAGATTCCATATCATCATCATAGATTCGAGCAAGCCCGTCGATACCAGAGACCAGCAGCGTATGGACCACCGATGAGTCAACCAAACCTCTTGTGCTTTCAAAATTTTTCATTTTTGAGTGAAATTTTCCTATTTTTTTCATGGATGTAGGTTTTAGAACTCCGTTTTAGCACTTTTAGGAAAGTTTTAGTGCTTTCAATAGTTGTTTGAGCGCTTTCGATAAAAAGAGTAGCGCATATAGGATATATTTAGCATCTTTAGCATAGAAACCAGTTTGGCGCATTTGACAAAAAGAGGAGAACATATAGGATGCCATAGAAAATTAGGGTTGTAGTGCATCTAGGAAAAACAATAGTGCATATAGAGTTATCGTGCATCCACGAAATGAAGTGGCACTTAGGATTAGAGTTTTAGCGCTTTTAGGGAAATAGCACATAGAGGAAATGTTTGAGCGTATCCCGTGCAAAGAACGACACATTTGGGTTTTAGCGCATCCAGGATACAGAATAGCGCATATGAGTTTTAGTGCATAGAAACCATAGATTAGCGCATCTAGTAAAAAAATAGAATGTGTGATTTAATGAAAGTGATGTAAAAATGATGATGTATATTGCTTCCTGGGTTAATAGATATAGAAATTGTCTTATCATCATGTTGATATGGATAGAAAATCTGATAGATAATTGATATCTTTGTTTCTAAAATAGAAATCAAAGAGTAGATAGTTGATAACTCTGTTTCCCCTGTATGAAAAACAAAGAGTAGATGATTGATAGGACTACTGATAATTTTTTTTTCTATGATAGAAAACAAATAGTAGATGATTGATGAAAAACATATTTGCATTCATGATTGAAATACAAATAGGATGATGTTTTGATTATTGATAAATTTGCATTCTTTGAAAAAAGAAAACAAATAGTAATTGATGATATGACATTCAGATAGATAGATTGTGCATTGATATGGGTCATAGATAGATATGAGTCAAATTGATTTTATTTGATGGGGATTGAATCATTGATATGATGTTGATTGATTGTTTTTTATGATAACCAAAAATAGGAGGTTTTCAAAAAACTCCAAATTAGGGAGCGGCACTCGGCAAGGTGGGATAGGATAACCGAGCTAACATTAGATGAGGTAGCATTGATAGGGGCATGTGGATTGAGACCTTTGTTGGCCATCCCTCTTATTCGGGTCAGTAGGGGACTATTGACCGCATTGGCAGAGAGGTGGCATTCAGAGCACAACACCTTTCATTTGTCAACTGGTGAGTTGACTGTGACTCCAGAGGATGTGTACAAGATATTGGCTATTCCTATGGTTGGCGCCCTTGTGTTCTATGATCACAAGGAGCTCAGTGGTACAAATGCGCTGAGGAGAGTGTCTTGTGTTGCGCAAATAGTAGGGTACTGGGTGCCATGGGCTGACTTCAGAGGATATCTAGCCTTGCTTGTAGTTTTAGGTGCATTCATTGGAGGTCTCATTTGTCTGGATCATCAGTCAAAGGGACTATCAGTGGGATGGGGGAGGATCTTGGAGTAGATTTTGGTAAGACCATGAAGGTATGC
>VDFB02279519.1:0-24599 GCA_007258455.2 Sequoia sempervirens | reverse complement strand
GAAAGATAGAAAGAAGAGGACACACCAACAAACAACCAATTATTTACAAACAAATAGGATATTTACAAACAGGGAAACAAACTATCTACAAACCAAAACAAAAGGGACAAAAAAAGGAAAAAAATTGCACAAAAGAAAACTAACACTAACCTATCCTATCCCTAAACTAACTCCAAAGCTAAACTTTGGAAACACAAGACTGTAAAAATTTGTACATTGATTTGACTGATTTTTCATTATGTGCAACGATCTTAACTTACTAGGCACAATTCTAAACCTAGCAAATTTATCTTTATACTCAGAAATATGAAGTTTGTGTGCAATAAGTTCATTCAGAGGGAATAAAGCTTGAAATATTATCAATTGTGGGTTCTCAATTTTTCCATGATTTACCCACAAACATGTTTTACTATCCCCTATGCCATAATCAAACTGAAAAATCATTAAAACATAGAGGATAATGAAAGGACACCACATGATTCTGAAGATTTCTAGTTGCTAATGCAGACTTGTGGTGTATGATCTCCTCTTCACAAGGTCTTAGCTCATGGAACACCACTGAATCAAGGTTTGTATTGCAGTCAGGATATTCACTCACCAGCATCTTTGTATTCATCTCGGGCACGGAGTCAAAACATTTCTAAATTTCTTGAGATGAAGTCTCCCTTTCAACTTTCTCTTGAAACATGTCATCCCCTAGGGTTTGAGAATCTGCCTCCAGCTTATCATTATTGATGTCATGGATACTTGCACATGGTGAACAAAGATTTCCTTCAAACTCACTTGAATGCATAAAGTCAGAGACAGGAAAACACTTTCTCAATTTAAATTCGTGCACCTCATCAGCAAGGACATGCCACTTAGCATCAAATTCATCAGTGTTAAGAACAAATTGATTAGTGGATACTAAGCAAGGACTTTCTTCTAACAACACATTTGAGCAATTAGAATCAAAATCAAGAAAATACTCACTTGTCTCATTCTCTTCGTTATGTTGAAGAGATTCAACCTTTGAGATAGCCTCTTGGTCGCTTTCTTGGCATTTGTCTACTTCATCCAAATGTACCCCGTCATGAACTTCTTCAGGGAACACTTGACTGATCTGCACATCTACTTTGACTTCTTCTCTTAAGATTTCATTTTGGAATTTGAGTCCTTGTCTTCAACTACCAGGTTCATTAGCAATCTCATCTTGAAGTGTATTATCTATTTTAATCCGTCCACCACTTAAATTAGCAGAGTCATCTTCTTCTGTTAACCCATCAAGGTGTGTCTCTTCTTCATTCACCATCATGAAAGAACCTATGAATGCCTCGATGAATCCATTCTTTACTTCTATCAAGTTTGCACTAGTTAGAGGAGTGTCATCAGTTGTTGAATCCATCTCACTGCAGGAATCAAGGTCATCAAAAGATAGGGAAGAATTAAATCTCCTCACATAGTTAGCCTCATCATCTTGGATGGACTGATTTCCATTCTCATGTGTGCTAGTTGTTTCATCCTCTTCATTGGGGGGATAGGTACTCCAAGGATCTTCCATAAGTACCCCTTCAATAGAGATCAGCTACTTGAAATACAACTCCATCCTTCCTAGGAAGACATGGCAATTCATCTGAGAGTGTTGATTAGTTCAATGTATTCTACATCCCCCTAGCCCAACAAGTTCTAATAATTTCAAATCTCCTAATTCTTCCAACTTCTTCCTTATTCAATTTTGTGCACGTGGGATATCTAGCCAACATGAGCCATGTTCCTTTGTCCATTCCTCATCACCCTGATTTTGATCTTGATTGGGAGAGTTGCTGAAATCGTTGGAAGATTTTTCATGATAGCAATCCCGCATTAATACCTCATCTCCTTCAAAGCCATCATTAGTACTAGCATTCTCAACAAAGCTAGATTTGATCTTGAGATTTCCATTATGCTCTGGATCTACATCCATTTCATCCCTTTTACCAAACAAGTCATCAAAATTATATTTTGGCTCATCAAATGTTTCATCCACAACTTCATTGCGATGCAATGGACTATGCTTTGGAAGATGACTGAAAAGAGATGATATGGTTATAACTTCATTGACAAGTGGAGTAGTTAAATCTGTAATTGGATTTTGCAGGGATGAATTCTCCTAGTGGTCTTGTGTGTGATTGACCTAATGTGGGGTGTTCGAAAATGCAATGCTTGGAACCTTAGGAGGGTTGTAGTTGCCTGGTGAGAATAATTGCACCTGGGTAGGGATAGTGGGTGAAGTGGCATAAGGTTGCAGATGATGGTAGTTTGTAAGCACAAGAGGGTTATAACCCTGAGTTTGGCTATCTGAATTTCTAGTGTCACCTCCAAATTGTGCTAATAAGAGAGCCTTTTTAAATGCATCACGCAAGGATGTAGCCTCACCACAACCTTTGACTTTGGTTCCAAATGAAAAGTTTAAACCCAAATAGTAAAGTTCTATCAGTATAAGATTATCAACAACCAAATCCAAAGATTGAACCCTCTGATACATGAACAAAAATATGTGATTAAATTGATGAATGGGTTCTAATGGTATCCTTTTTGTAGCTGAAAATTCATGTAGTGGGTGTAGAGTATGAGGATCAAACTAATCTAAAAATAAGATTTCTAGTAGCAGATTATCATACCATTGCCTGGCTATACCATGAAGTGTTCTGATGAACAATTGACAGACGACATCCTCATGCTGAACCTGGAGAAAAGTAAGTACACGCCTGCAAGTTTCAACATGTTCAGAAGCATTTTTCCCATTGTTAGGGAAAAATAATAGAAGCCAATCATACAGGTGATCAGGGATTTCATGAAAAAATCTTGGTATATACAAAGGGCTGCCCATTAGAGTTGGGGTTTCCAAAACCTGGCACACTACAACTCACAACGATCCACAATTACTCATAGGGCCCTCCTTCTAGCGCCAATCTTTGTTGATGTGTGTTTTGGCACAGCAACATGCAAACAAAATATTGCTATCTTGTTTCTCCTAAAATAGAAAGATGATCACATGGATACCTTAGCTCCCAAGGTCTTTATAGCTAGGTCTCACCTATGCTAATGTCCCTTAGTGGTCAATGTAATAGTAATGTTCAAGGGGCCTACTGGTGTTGAGCTTTTGGAATGTTCTTGGGGTAGACATAAACTTGAATCTATTCTAACCGAGGTTTTTAAAGAAACAACAAAAGATAGATCAAGGCTTTAGAACAAAAAAGAATGATACTTCATCTGAATTAACTAGACCTATCACCTTCCAAGGAATTCCTAACTAAGACTGTAGAACAGAATTAACTTGTGACTAACACACAGTTTCATTCATTCACAGTGTTGATTTCAACAGTAGATTGCAAGTTACCATTTAAACAAAATATAAAAACCAAACTCATTTCTTGAAAGCTTTCAAATCAAATGATAAACTTAAGACAAAAACCATTCTAAAACACAACATGAAATAGATTTTAATCTGGTTGCTTCTACTGTTAGTGAAGCAGATAAGCAACATTTACAAAGATGGCACAATCACCAGTGTACAGAAAATCTGTGATTTCAAATTGTTCTCACTTACACTAAGGAAATTGAAAGACACATTAGTCTATTTAGAATCTAATCCTACTCTAAGAAGACAAAAGAAGGTCCTATTACAAAGAATTAGGATCAGCTTCTATCCCCTTTATTCCTATTTGTTCTAATCCTACTAGTTCTTTTCTTAATTCTAACCTAGAAGTTCTAACCTTGGAAGATCTAACCTAGAAGTGCTCCCCTTTACAAAGAGGCAAGAATGCCTTATATATAGAATGTCACAAAAGGAATGTGTTGTCCCCTACACTAGGGTTTACAAATTATCTGCATCCAGGAGAGTCGACTCTCAGATCTTTCTAAGGAAAGTCAAAACTGCATTCAATGTGAAGCCCTGCTGTCTGTGTTGATGAAGGATTTCTACCCTCAGGAGAAGCCTTTTTAGATATTTTTGGCAGATGGAGCATTAAATTTCCTATCTTCGTGTCCACCTTCGAACTTTGTTGGGGTTGCCTTGAATGCTCAGAATATCTTCATTAATATTGATCTACCTCCTTGCCAGTAATCACCACAACTGTCCCTCTTAGTCATAGTTTCTCCTTTCCTTCGGCTCCCTTTCTATTCTGGACTTCTCTATTCGTTAACCATCTTATAGAAGCACCATCGAGCCTCCCTGTATACTTAAACCTTATCACCCGAGTCAATCCATCGCCATCTGTTCTTAGAAGGAGTCCATCTAGTTTGCATTTTGTTGGCCTTCTTTCCTAGGAACTATCAATAGGTCAAAGGGACCAATGAATCACTCTTAACGCTCCTTCTGATTGGTTGGGCATATGCCAAGCAAGCTCCATTAGGCAGTCAAAAGTGGTCCACCTTGAATCGCATGTCGGTGAGACACCATCTGTGTCTCCCCGATGCGATTATATCTCTTCGATCTCAGGCCTTTTGTTTTGGCTTGACCTTCCCGCTTCAGTGAGACATTTCACCAAAGGCTATACCTCTCGGCGAGATCCTTTCGAGCTCATCCTCCTTTCGGCAAGAGCCTTCTGGGTTAGAAAGAAGTTGTAGCAAAAACACCTCATTCGTTTGAAGTCCCCTGATCTCCTCTTGTTTCTCCTCGAGCTACTTTTCTTTTCAGTGAGACTTGGTCTCCTCGGCATGAGATCACACCGAACCCCCTTTTGCTTTCACTAAGACAGTCTGGAGTTTCCCAAACGTTTCGCTGAATTCCCTTTATTCTTCTGGAGTCTCCTCGATCTCCTCCTTATCCACCGGGCTCAAGCTCCTCTTGTTTCGATGTGACTTTCATAGTCGCCAATACTTCTCGGTGAGAGTCTAAATCATCCCCGAAAACCCTTGGGGAACCTTTGTCGGCAAGACTTATGGCGACTCCCTTGCATGTCGTCGAGACTCTTTTGTATCAACGAAACTTTCCCCTTTCGCTAAGACCTTATGGTGAAGGGAGAACCCTTCAGTGAAACTTTCAACTTTTGCTGATCCACGTTGTTGCCAAGACCTCGCTGTAGTCACATCGACATGTTTTCTTTGTTCCACATGTATCACTGTAACCTTCCTTTGTTGGGGAGACATTGTATAGAAAGCTCATGTCTTGACGAAAGCCTCCACATGTTCACCCTTTGGTCGCCGAGACTTATTAAAACTCTCTCTGAAGACCATTGATAAAATCCCTTTGTGGCATGTCGGTGTGACTTTATGAATTCACCGAGACCAAATGCAGAAGAAGATGACTCCCACAAATGCCACTTTTGTCGTTGTGACCTCACCTCTTGGACCAGACATTATACCGAAGGTGTTATCCTTCGCTGAATGCAACTCCCTTTAGCAAGACCCATGTCAATCAGCCAGACCTCTTGACGAAGGAAAAATTATCGCTGACCTTAGATGTTTGGTGGGACCCTTCCATGTCAACAGGACTTCTAGCGACTCACTTCTGTCGGCAAAACCTAAAGATTTTTCCAAGACCACAAGCCAAAGAAGATGACTCCCACCGAAGTGTTTGCTCGTTGTGCGATAGTCGACGAGACTTCTCGAATTCGCTGAGACATCTTGACGAAGAGAAAACATTTTTCCGATAGTGCATGCCCTCACCACCGGTCGGTGAGACACAAAGATCTTGTCGAGAGCTTTCTCAAAAGGAAACCCCTCATGCTGATAGGAAACTCCATGTCGTCGAGACGATGACCATTGTCTTGCCGATATGCATCCTTTCATTTGACATGTGTCACTGTAACATCCTCTCATAGGGGAGACGTCTTGTAGATACCCTTTGTTTCGCTAAGGAATCTCCATAGGTTCACTTTTGTCGCTGTGACAACCTAATTCTCCCACTGATGAAGCAATATGTCGGTGAGACTTTATGGGTCGGCAAGACTGCTAGACCTCACCCCAATAGACCTCCTCTTGTGCTTTGTCAGTGTGACTGTAGACAATCGGTGAGACCTCATACTGACAAACAGATCTCTCCGCGATGGAGCAACTTTCACTGTCAGTCGAGAAGACCAAGAGACTTCACCAAGACCTTATGTCAAATGCCGATTGTTTGACCGAGGTGTTCACTTATGAGCCAATTAGCGAGACACAAAGAACTTGCCATGACTTTATCTCGAAGACAAGCCTTTTGCCAAAGTGTAGCTCCTAGTCACTGTGACTATATTTCATCGGCGAGACATTATGCCAAATGTCCACACTCTCTCCGAAGACATCCTTGTCAGCAAGACTGCACCCATTCGCCGAGACTTCTTGGTAGGGAGAAAACGTTATGCCGATATATGAATCCTTTTGACAGCGGTCGGCGAAATGTGGAGAGTTCACCATGACCTCACTCCGGTGATAATTTCCCTCTCTGATAGGAATTCCCCAGTCGCTGAAACAATGAAAATCCTTTGCTAATAAGAATCTACATATGACTTCTAATTGTTGTGACCTCTCCGGGGTCTTTCCAATAGGCAACACAGATGCATATCATTAGAATGCATTGGTAGTCAGCAAGACATCTTCAAGGTCTTTTCAACTTTCTCCTTAGAGGAGAATTGTGACTAACTAGACTGAGGAATGAATTCCAACTAAGCCCCTTTTGCTAATATCATCATGTGTGTGATTTAATCCTACAAAACAAAGGTCTACATCAGTCCGAAAGCATATGAAACATATTTAAATAAACCATTTTGTTGCTTATGATCATTTCATTCAATTTTTAGCAAGAAGAAAACCAACTCAAGCTGAGACAGGACCAGAATCAAATCAGATAGATCAAAAGTCAAAATTAGGAGGAAAGAAAAATAATTCCAAAGATCAAAATAGACAACAAAAAGGGAAAGAAGACAAAAGAAAAAAAGGGGGGGACCTATTTTGTTCCAAAACAAAATGGGGTGGTTATGCAACGCATAACAGGTACAAACCCTAGGCCTCCGTAGAAACATAAACAATAACTATAGTGGATTAGTGAGGTTGTAATACCAGAAAGATTGAGACATTGTAGGTAATAACAAAACCTTACAATATAAATATTGTAGCCAATAACAAGCACACTATGTAGCTTAGTGACATTTGTAAATGCAATCTATGGTAAGAAGAATGATAGTCACTTGAGATGTGAGAGTCAAAAAGAGGCTGAGCAGTGACAAGCTAATAAAGCTCAAACCTTGCATAGTAAAGTGGAGATTTTAACAGTGATTTTCCTTACCCCC
This sequence comes from Sequoia sempervirens, assembly GCA_007258455.2. Taxonomy (NCBI): domain Eukaryota; kingdom Viridiplantae; phylum Streptophyta; class Pinopsida; order Cupressales; family Cupressaceae; genus Sequoia; species Sequoia sempervirens. The sequence continues at coordinate 17,373 of VDFB02279519.1, read as the reverse complement.
TTGCTGACCTTAAGGGTTTTTCAAATGCTTTTGGTAGTGTTAGACAAGGCAAATGCAATCAAGGAATAACTGTCCAAATGAAGTAACAGTGGTAATCATAGTATCAATGTTTCTTCTTAGCCATTAATGTATAATGGAGGCAGTGGATTGCATGTTTGAGCAGTATTTTGAAACATGCTATTGTGCTTATGGAGGCAACATTTTAAGAAAGGCAGTGAGTGGTGGTTTGGAACAATGGTAGGTATGAAGGACTTGCTTTATATGCGTACTATGCAGTCTAGCTTAAGACAACGTTCTTAGAAGAGATGGAAGGTGGATTATGGAACTCAAGGGTTACCATGAAAAGGATTAAAGCAAAGATTGAGATCTATTTAAAAGTCACGGTCATGAAGATATTAAAGATGTCACATGCAAAACCCTAATAGCTAGAGTAATGAATACAGTGCCAAAGAGGATAGTGTGCTGGGGCAGATTTAGTAGATCTCCACATTATCTAATTACAGGGAAATAAATCATTTATTTATTTTTTAATTAAAAGAAATCATTCTAAACACTATATAGGATACATTGATACTTCAAAATCCTCTAAAGGAATTTGAGATTATGCAAATATATGTCAAGTAAATACCTAGATTACAAATAGTAGCGGGAACAATGTAAGATTTGTTGAGCAGAGCAGGAATGAGATAAGCAGCAATGAATCCTATGCCTCCTTTCATGCACATCTCCTCACCGTTCTCTGTCATTCTTTACAGAAACTCTTCTCCATTTTGGTGGTCTATGCTTGAAAATAATGTTTTGACGAAGGTTTTAGAGTATGTTTATTAAAATGAAAACTCCATTCTGGTGGGCTACACCTGAAAATAAGATTTTGACAAAAGTTTTAGGGTATGTTTATTAAAGTTTTAGAGTATTTTGGTGGGCTATATTCTTGATTCCTTAAATGATTTATTCAAATGGATTGTGACTAAATAAATTACTAACTATTCAGTCATTTTTATTTGTGTGACTAAATGATTTTTGATCAATGACCAAACTAGTAATTTATTTATTCAATTATAACTGAGTTGCAAAAAATGAGCAATGTGGTCGATTTTATGAGTGTTAGATATGTAAAAACACAATGAATCAATCACACCAATAAGAAATTATATCAAAAATAGAATATTAAAATAATATAGCTTACAAACTCAGTATCATGTTATCGATGTCCTCCTATCGTCCTCTATCTCCAGTATTCTCATTGATTCCAGCTGGCTCTCAGATTGTATGCTAGGCTCAATGAACAGTCTTCCTAGAGAACGAGATTGGATATGAAATGCATGTAATGCTTAAGCTAAGACATGATTATTCTAAAACATGGTTGCTAAGATGATAGATTATGATGATGCTATGAATAATAAAACTATAATGCTATAGTGCTAGAATGCAATTAATCTCTAATTACTCTGATGTGTGTTGTGTAACCCTTGCTTGGATTAGTTGTGCTATTTATAGAGTTTTTCGAAAGCTTTTGATTGGTTGATATGATCAATGATTGTGAAAATTCCTGGCAGATCGAACGGTTGAGGATGGATAAGACTGAAGAAAAATAGAAGACAACAGAAAGCAAGATTCTTTTTCTTTTTCTATAAAAGAGGTAAGATAAGATGATGAAGATGATTTGTTAAAAATCATCTTTTTGTGAGATTATGGAAATATTTTGAAGAAGATAAATAATGAATTATAAAATTCAATTATTTATTTATGGGTGACACAAAGGTTTTTCTTAAAATAGAATATTTACCCTAGATTTGAAGAATAATGGAAGATTTCATAATTAAATAGAATATTTAATCATGATTTTGAAAAGATATGGAAGATATTCAATAAAGATATTTAATTAAACCTTTAAGAAATGGTAAGTAAATGAAATTAATTAAATAATATATTTAATTAACTAGAAGAAAGATTTGAAAAGAGATAATTAAATTTAATTAAATCAAAAGAACTTAATTAGATTCAAAAAGTGATAATTAATTAAAATAAATAAAGTGTATTTATTTAATTAATCAATTAGACATATGGATGTGGAATAATTAAATAAAAATCAATTTATTTAATCATCATAGAAGAATAAATTGAATGAACAATATAATTAAATTAATTAAATTTAATCATATATAGATGACTTTAGAAAATTAATTAAATAATAAATATTTAATTAAATGCCAGGATTAATCAGATATGACCAATTTTATGCATCTACATTTTTCCCCTCTTTGAAGTGATGTGTGAAATGCATTGCTTCAAAGAAAATATTCCTGCTTTCGAAATTTGTTGTGTTTGACTTTGCCCATTTTCTAAAAAATATGCCCCTGACCTAATTAATTCTAATATGTTTCCAACTAAAAAATGTTGTTGGTGTTAATGATGCCCCCTCGGGAGGTAAATCACTGAGGATTATGAGTTTTTGATAATATTTGAGAAATTTGAGTGTATGATGAGAGTTAGATGTTGATTTGAATTCAGTGATTTAGCTCTCAAAAAATGATGTATAAGGATGCCCCAATGTAAAAAGATAAAAATGTCATAAAACTCACCTTTAGTTGACCTTTAAAAGGTAAAAAGGATAAAAGGAAAAATCATTTGCACTTTTTGACTTTGAGAATCCTGTAGCTCTGATAGTGACTTGGCGAAATGGAGATTCCATATCATCATCATAGATTCGAGCAAGCCCGTCGATACCAGAGACCAGCAGCGTATGGACCACCGATGAGTCAACCAAACCTCTTGTGCTTTCAAAATTTTTCATTTTTGAGTGAAATTTTCCTATTTTTTTCATGGATGTAGGTTTTAGAACTCCGTTTTAGCACTTTTAGGAAAGTTTTAGTGCTTTCAATAGTTGTTTGAGCGCTTTCGATAAAAAGAGTAGCGCATATAGGATATATTTAGCATCTTTAGCATAGAAACCAGTTTGGCGCATTTGACAAAAAGAGGAGAACATATAGGATGCCATAGAAAATTAGGGTTGTAGTGCATCTAGGAAAAACAATAGTGCATATAGAGTTATCGTGCATCCACGAAATGAAGTGGCACTTAGGATTAGAGTTTTAGCGCTTTTAGGGAAATAGCACATAGAGGAAATGTTTGAGCGTATCCCGTGCAAAGAACGACACATTTGGGTTTTAGCGCATCCAGGATACAGAATAGCGCATATGAGTTTTAGTGCATAGAAACCATAGATTAGCGCATCTAGTAAAAAAATAGAATGTGTGATTTAATGAAAGTGATGTAAAAATGATGATGTATATTGCTTCCTGGGTTAATAGATATAGAAATTGTCTTATCATCATGTTGATATGGATAGAAAATCTGATAGATAATTGATATCTTTGTTTCTAAAATAGAAATCAAAGAGTAGATAGTTGATAACTCTGTTTCCCCTGTATGAAAAACAAAGAGTAGATGATTGATAGGACTACTGATAATTTTTTTTTCTATGATAGAAAACAAATAGTAGATGATTGATGAAAAACATATTTGCATTCATGATTGAAATACAAATAGGATGATGTTTTGATTATTGATAAATTTGCATTCTTTGAAAAAAGAAAACAAATAGTAATTGATGATATGACATTCAGATAGATAGATTGTGCATTGATATGGGTCATAGATAGATATGAGTCAAATTGATTTTATTTGATGGGGATTGAATCATTGATATGATGTTGATTGATTGTTTTTTATGATAACCAAAAATAGGAGGTTTTCAAAAAACTCCAAATTAGGGAGCGGCACTCGGCAAGGTGGGATAGGATAACCGAGCTAACATTAGATGAGGTAGCATTGATAGGGGCATGTGGATTGAGACCTTTGTTGGCCATCCCTCTTATTCGGGTCAGTAGGGGACTATTGACCGCATTGGCAGAGAGGTGGCATTCAGAGCACAACACCTTTCATTTGTCAACTGGTGAGTTGACTGTGACTCCAGAGGATGTGTACAAGATATTGGCTATTCCTATGGTTGGCGCCCTTGTGTTCTATGATCACAAGGAGCTCAGTGGTACAAATGCGCTGAGGAGAGTGTCTTGTGTTGCGCAAATAGTAGGGTACTGGGTGCCATGGGCTGACTTCAGAGGATATCTAGCCTTGCTTGTAGTTTTAGGTGCATTCATTGGAGGTCTCATTTGTCTGGATCATCAGTCAAAGGGACTATCAGTGGGATGGGGGAGGATCTTGGAGTAGATTTTGGTAAGACCATGAAGGTATGCCTGGGGGAGTTGCATGTTGGCTCACCTATATCATGATTTACATTAGGTGATATATATGGGTGCATCCAATTTGTCGTGTGGCATGACATTGCTTCATATCTAGGCATGGGAGCATCTTGTTGTGACAAGACTAGCTTATCGCTGAGTGAGGCCACTGGGTAGACCTTATGTCTATGCATATGTGATGTTCCTTTTCTAGCCCAAGCTGGGCAAGGTAGATTACTGGACACAGTGCCTGGATGACCTGGATGCCATGATATGGTGGCCATACCTAGATTGTGAGCCATGGGATACAAATCACCTTGAGATGCCATTTGTAGGTATTCCTTAGTTTTTAATAGGTTGGACACCATTCATTATAGAGAGGTTCTTGGCATTGTAGGTCAGTGATAGTTTGGTTTCACATAGGGGATGCCACAGGGGGTTGGTCACTATGCATGGAGTAGAGATGAGGTAGGATGGGGGCCATGTATTTTATATCAGATAGCCTATACAAAATACATGGCTTTAGTGCCCGAGGCCTGGGATGATAGACGAGATATTGTTAATGCTATCATGTCCAACAAGTACTTAGTCTATTATCATACACATCCCTTTCCACGATTTACTAGTCTGGATGAGCCAGCACCCATTTTGGTAGTACCACAACCAGGGGTAGGGAGGCAGGAGGATGTGGCAGGTGTGAGTAGGTAGCGGTTGGGGGAGAGGAGGTAGATAGTGGGGAGGAGGAGAGTTTAGATGGAGATGAGGGATAGGTGCCAGCGAGGTCGAGGCCAGACTTTTTAAGTGGTGTACATATCATGCGGTGGTCGAGGACTGGGATTTGGCGTAGGACAGTGATTAGGGTTGGTTCCTCGTCACAACATGGACAGATAGATACCCTACAGGCCCAGGTGTAGTTGCAGAGTCAGTTGATGCAGGCATAGGGATTGGTTGCATAGCTACAGGAACAGCTGGCATAGTCATAGGTACATGCACAAGCATAGGCATAGGCACATCCTCCAACCCCAAATCCATAGTTATCCCAGGTGATGACAGAGAGAGATGCATTGAGACAGAGGGCGGTAGAGGTCGAGGGTGTTGCACAGAGGCTGATAGGCACCATGGGGAGTGCATCATTGTGAGAGGCCATTGCAGAGGGCTTCGAGATGGCCAGAGAGGCTGAGTATTACCAGGTCAGATATGAGGAGTTATGTCCTCTTGAGCAAAAAGAGCCTTTCCCACGGTCCCATACTAGGACCAGGAGCAGGACACAGACAAGAACACAGAGTCTGGGAATTACCAGGCCTCGACAAGATCCAGATGCAGGGACTAGTGGGAGGCCACCATCCTCAAGACTACCTCCCTCAGGGGGTTCCACCAGCCAGCTTTCATGTACGCAAGATTTTATGTGTTGTATCTCATATTCTTTGGAGCATGTACATTGATTTTTTATCATATCTCATGTATCTTTTTAGACTTTTCAGTGTCATTGGACTATTGGAAATTCATATGTATATTTTGATGAGCGATGATATGCAGCGGTGATGAGTTTTGATGATGTGGTGCATTTGTTATGATGATATGATATGGATATGCATTTATTTCCTTGCTTATGTGATATGGTTATTTGATATATAATCGGTTGACTAACATGATTCGCAAGATGATGTGATATGATTATGATATGATGATGTGTGTTATGATGTGTACTAATGATCTTATGTAGGTGGATGATGATAGTAAAAATGCAATGTGTCGAGATGATATGATATGATATGAATTATTAATGATGTGGAAATGTGATGTTTGTATTAAATTTTTTTATTTTTGAATTTCCAAAATGTTATATAAATGATGATGATGTGATGTTTTGATTTTTCCGTATGATATGTAATATGAATCAAATGTTGTATAAATGATATTTGAAAAATGAGAAAAGATGTGAATGATAATTGATGCAATGTATGCTATAAAATTTAATGAATATGAAAAAGATTGATGAGATGATACAATAAGATGTAATGACATGAAATGAAATGAGATGAAATGAGATGATATGGAAAATGTAATGATGAAATGAAAATGAGATGAAAATGAAATGATAAAATGAAATGTAATAGAATGATATGATATGTAATGAAATGTAATGGAATGAAAAATGAAATGTAATGATATGAAATGACGAAATGAGATGAAATAAAATGTAATGTAATGATATGGAGTGATGAAAGGAGATGAAATAAAATGTAATGTAATGATGAAATGAAAAATGAGATAAAAATGAAATGTAATGTAATGATATGAAATGTAATGATGAAATGAAAATGAGATGAAAATGAAATGAAATGATATGAAATGATAAAATGAAATGCAATAGAATGATATGATATGTAATGAAATGTAATGGAATGAAAAATGAGATGAAAATGAAATTTAATGTAATGATATGAAGTAAAATGTAATGAAAGAAGATGAGAAAATGTAAGCAAATGTAATGGTAAAATAAAATGAAAAATGAAGTGACCTGAGATGATAAAATGATATGAGTTGTCACTATGATAGATGATAAATGAATAATAAGGATATGATAATGATGAGAAAATGATGTGAGGAATATGAAAAATGAAATGAGATATAATGTAATGGGATGGAACAATAAAAGTGAAATGATATGAAATGAAATGGAATAATAAAAAATGAAATGAAATGGTAAAAGGATAAAATGGAAATGTTATGGAAAATGTAAAAAATGAGAAAATTGAAAGGATCCAAATGATGAATGCTTAAACTATATGACATACACAAGACCGAGATGAAATGATAATTAAATGAGGATAAAAAAAATGTTCGAATGTCCTCCACATATAGTCCCAAAGAGACATTACAACAGTTGATTTATCTATTCAGCTTTGTTTGAAACTCTAATGCGAATCCAACATGCAAAATATATACATTGATCTAAATGAAATGCAACTAAATAAAACCAACTATTCATTGAGCCTTCGGGTAGTTTTCTTGAATCATCATAGAGCCTTATAAAATGTTGGAAGTATGTACAAGCATCAAAGGGGAGATTAGCACCAATGATGACCTAAGTACAACTTTCATGATTTTTGATATAGCAAGCGAACACAAGCTTCGAGGTATAATTGAACCAAGATGACCTGAGAATTTCTTGCATAAATAGACAAAGACTAACCACCTTTTGATGCAAATGTGGAACTATCGTCAATGATATGCTTTGGAAATCATGTTTCATGACATATTTGCATCAAACCGATAGTTAACCTTAAGACAACAGACAAAGAAAAATCATCTTCCTTCCTTGCCACTCTAGTTTAGTACATCATTGAGTGTGCTCTAGAGAGATGATGTCAAAAAATCAAACAACCATTGTTCAAAATGTAAAACTGACATTCCAATCATTATTCAGATTTTAGATCATCCAAATATGAGTCATGATATGGTATTTTGTTGAAAAACAGATGTGATATGGGTCAATGGTTGGAAAGTTTGTTCATGTGTTTTGTTTGTTTGTTTGCATGACTGAGTTCTATATCTTTGTCAAGCTATTCTGGTAGAACTGAAAGTTAGTTGCCCCAGAGTATGTCAACGTTTTCCCCTAGTATTTGACACAACTTGTTGAAATGGATATGTACAATAATTAAGCCATGGTAAGACATTATCACTCTTAGGAAAATGATGGCAACAAGAAGCTAGTATGACCCTAAGATGAAGTTAAAATGCATGAAAAGAAAGCCTAGTGCAAAACATGAACTAATAGATGGAGAGGTACAAATAGCATCTGTTTGCTAGATTTTCACTATTTGTTTTTATTGCATTTTTCTCATTTTTTTTTTTTATGTCATTACCAAGGTGCCTGTTTGCCAAGTTTTCACCAGGGTAATCATTTTTTCAGGACTTTTTTTGCTGTTTTTGGATTTCTTCAAGAATTTTTCTGATGTTTTGGTATTTTTTCTGGACTTTTTTTCTGATGTTTTTGGTATTTCTTCAGGACTTTTTTTGATGTTTTTGAATTTCTTCATTACTTTTTCTGATGTTTTTGTATTTCTTCAGGACTTTTTCTAATGTTTTTCTATTTCTTCAGGACTTTTTCTGAATGATAATGACTACCTTAGACATAATACTTTTTCAAGTGCATATTTTTGATGGGTTCATCAAACAAGTCACCTTCTAGTGTTGACATTTTGTATGCTCCTGAACCGTATATTGCTATAACCACATACGAACCTTGCCAATTAGGTTCAAACTTTCCCTTTTTTTCTCTATCTTGCTGATTGCGTGGGTTCTGTTTTAGAACAAGATCACCAACCTAAAAGGTACGTGGTTTTACTCTGTGATTATAGCTACAAGACATCATTTGTTGATATGCTTTCAAATGATCAGCTGCTCGTTGTCTCTTTTCATCGAGAAGTTCCAATTCTTGGAGTCGAGAAACTCTGTATTCATCATCTGTGATTAGACCTTTCAGAGATACTCTGAGTGATAGAATCTCAACTTCTAAAGGTAGGATGGCTTATGCTCCATAGACAAGAGAAAATGGTGTTGCTCCTGTTGGCGTTTGGATACTAGTTTTGTAAGCCCACAATGTGGGATTGAGTTGAACATGCAAATATTTCCCTGCATCATTCACAGTCTTCTTCAACATTTTCAATATTGTTTTATTTGAGGCCTCTGCTTGGTCATTCCCTTGTGGATAATAAGGTGTTGAATCTCTATGTTGAATATGGAATCTCTCACAAAGTTTATCAACATCCTGATTGTTGAATGGTCATCCATTATTTGTGATGATGGAGTTGGGAATGCGATACCGACTGTAGACACCCATATTTGATCACTCCCATATGATCAAATTTACCTCTTTATTCATCAATTCTGTTAATATTAATTTATTTAATTAATATTACACTTCCCACATAAGACTCTTAAAGTATTTAATTTAATAATTAAATACTTTATCTAGTGCCTTTATCTTCTCTAAATTAAATAAATACACCAATTTATTTAATTTAGTCATCCTAATCTATTGAATTAAAATCAATTTAAAATTATTATTTTCTCCCTCCTTGTCACATCCTCCATAATCCATCTCTAATGTGAATTAATTTAATTAATTCATATTTAGGGTGTGCATCCTCTTAATCAAGGATTAATGTCACATCCTCCTACATTTGCCACTTGTCTTTAATCTTCCATTAATTATCATAATCAAGTATTTGCACAACTTTAATCAAAGTCATTAACCTTTTTTAGCACCACTTTTTAGTCAATCTTTCCATTTTTCCTTTTTAGACATTGGCCCTCTTTCCCATGAAAATTTTTAATTCTCATTTATTCATCCTATGTCTCTCTCCTCCCCATGTGAATTTTTAATTCATATTTTGTCTTTCCAAGGCTTCTAGAATATTGACATGTCACCTCATGCACATGTGACCAATTCCCACCTTTTTGGAGACCCTCTTTTATCCTTTAGACTCTCCTAAGAATGTGAATTTTTAATTCACATTTATTTCTCCAACCACCTCTCCTTTTCCCATGGAGATTTTTGAGGAATTTCAAAATTTCTCAAATGTCCCTTTCACTCTCACTTGGGGACAAGAAATTCTTTTTTGAGATCTTCTCACTCCCCAAGGTACCTGGAGGGTACTTGTCCTTCCTCCACCTCATGTACCTTTTGGCCACCTCACTTGCACCTCATCTCCTCTTAGCCACTTCACCATCCACATGTCAAGATGTGAGGGCTTGTGAGTTCTCAACCCACCATAGCCCTTCATCTTGACCTTGTTGGATGAATCCCAACCATTGAATTCTCTAGAGAATTCAAGTTTCTCTATAAATACCCCTTCCTCTAAGGCATTTCTAACACTTAGCCATTTTGCAACTAAATGCTACCATTTTGTGCACTCATTCAGCTATCAATCTCATGCATTTTCATTCGCATCCAAGCACATAGTCAAATCCTCCATTTAGCCACATCAAGAGCTATCAAGGAGCATACAAATCAATCCAAATCAAGGACCAACCAAGGAGTTTCAGCTGCAAGAAGGAAGGTATAACCATTTATCTTCATTTAACATTTTCCTATTTGCATTTTCAAATTCTTTAGGCTAATCTTGAGGTGTTTCATTATGTTTTCCATTGCATTTTTAATTGCTTAGAATAGGTTAAATATTTTGATATCACATTTCTGGCACGCTCAGTGGGACCCACAAACGGGTTCCTATATTTCACATTTGCTGTTGTTGAGATTTTTGCAAGAATACGTTGCAGTGGGGTGACTATGCTCCTGATTTTTCCACAGTGGAGCGACTATGCCCCTGATTTTTTCGCAGTGGGGCAACTGCACCCCTGATTTTCTGTAATGGGGTGACTGCACACCTAATTTTCTGCAGTGAGGTGATTACGCCCTTGATTTGCTGCAGTGAGGTGACTACGCCCCCTAGGCTGAATTTTTTTTTTTGGCTAACATTTTTTCTGCAGTGAGGCGACTACGCCCCCTAGGCTGAAAATTATTTTTTTGGCTAACACTTTTTTTGCAGTGAGGCGACTATGCCCCCTAGGCTGAAAATTATTTTTTAGCTAACACTTTTTCTACAGTGAGGCGACTACGCCCCCTAGGCTGAAAAATTATTTTTGGCTAACACCTTTTCTGTAGCAAGGTGACTACGCCCCCCTGGGCTGAAATTTGTGCTAACACTTTTCTATAGTGGGGCGACTACGCCCCTGATTTTTTGTAGTGGGGCGACTACGCCCCTGATTTTCCACAGTGAGGTGATTACGCCCCTGATTTTCCACAGTGAGGCGACTGCGCCCCTGATTTAATGCAAAAGGGTGACTATGCCCCCTTGTCACCGCAAAGTAGCGCATTTTGGAAGGTAAAACTGTTATTTTGGCTTCAATTTTTTGCTATTTTCCCCCTCACACTATTCTTGCAAGGATACAGATGTTTTTTGCTAAATTTTTGCAACATATTCTTATGAAGTTGATGAAGAAAGAAAGATAAAACATCTAACAGTTGCTTGCAGGGCTATCTGTTCGCTCAAACTTTTTAAACTATCCTTATTATTTGTGTTAATCTAAGAACATAGTTTAATTAGAGGGAGTAATATTCATTGCTTGCTGTGCTTGGCTTTTTGTATTACCCAAAGGGAGCATTAGCTTGTTTTCGCTTTCCCCTTGCACTTCGTGTGAGCCTAGGAAGTAGTTGGAGACAGTTAGTGCTTTCTTTATAGTGGGACCTGCTTGGGGATTTCATCACCCCAAGGGATGATTCCAACCACGCATACCAACGAGGTATATAAAGGGGGGAGAGCGAAAGTTGTACCCCAATCCAGTCACATCATAATTGGCGGAGCGTCGAAGCTAGGGTGATGCCTAGATAGACATGAAGAGTTGGTCTGAGCCCTTCAGTATCTCACTGGGGTTCTCGACTCATGCTTGTGATGGGCTGGTGTTCACGGTTGTGCCTCATGTACCGAGAGTATATTGAGGACTCCCTAGACACCTTGTGCATCCTAGATTAAGACCTCTTTGGCCATACCTTTAACACTAATCATAGGATTGTGTTTTCTTGAGAGTATTTTCTTGTCAAAAACTAGTGAAATTTTTGACAAATTGACCTTATCATTGTAATTTTAAAGTCTTTTCCATAATAATTTTCATCAAACCAAGTCCCTAACTTTCTACAGTGAGGCGATTGTGCCCCTGATTTACTGTAGTGAGGTCATTACACCCCTGATTTACCACGGTGAGGCGATTACGCCTCTGATTTACCGTAGTGAGGTGATTACGCCCTTGATTTACCGCAGTGAGGAAATTACACCCCTGATTTACTACAGTGAGGCGATTACGCCCTTGATTTACCGCAGTGAGGTGATTACGCCCCTAATTTACTACAGTGAGGTGACTGGGCCCCTGATTTACTGTAGAGGGGCGAATTTGCCCTCCTAAACACCTGAAATCGCCCCATTTGGATCTGTTTAACCTCTAAACCATCATTTAATCATTCCCAACCATTATCTCATCATCCCAAGCCTCTGTTTTATCACTCTAAGTCTCCCAAAACCCCCATTTGATCAATTTAAACCTCCATCTTATCATTCCAAACCTCTGTTTAACCATTTTAAATCCCCATTCATTCTCCACAATCATCTTCAATCCACCCGTTTATTTTAATTCCCCCATATTCCATTCAAAAGTCCATACCATCACCTAGCGAACATCATAATTTTACCATTTATATCACCAAACACCACCCATAACCAAACTGTCTTAACCTTGTATTACAAAGTGGTTACCCAAATTGACCATAGCACTTGAATTTGATTATTAGTCTTTAACTTCGACCCAAATCAATTTGCTTCCATCTTGAGGTGAATTCAGTGTTGTAAGTTATCATCCTCGGCCCAATCAATCCATTCCTATCTTAAGGTGGATTTGGTGTCGTGATCATCCTCTTAATCAATTAAAGCTCTTGGTCACTAAGGGTAACTTCCTTTGGTTAAACTCAAGGTCTCTCTCACATCTTTCATCATCCAATCATACCCATTAAATCATCCAAATCAATCAAAATGAATCATTCGATCAAATTACCCAATCAACCAAATCACATCCATTCAACCAATGCAATCCTATTGATCTTAATATTCCAATCCAATTCAATCAAAATCTGATCCCATCAACATTTGATCCAATCCAATAGATCTAAACAAAATCTGATCTAAATCCAAACCCCATCCAAATCAGATCTCATCCAATCACAATCAAATCATTCGCCAAATTTTTTTTTATAATACACTCATAGCACATTTGCATGCCCATTCAGACCCCATCACAGGCAAAAAAAATGGCCGACCAACAAGCCCAGAATGCCCAATCAAACAACCCTCAAGATCCCAACAACACAATGAACGTCTCATCATATCCTAACAATGGTACCAACATCCCTCACGATCCTCATAATGGTACTTCATCTCACTCCAACACCGAAAATCAGAACAACTCACCACATGGTGAAGAGAGTATGGCTAATCAACCTGAACTCACGCTTGAGGAACATTTTAGTAATCCCGCCAATGTGCAAATGATTGACCGTCTACTTGAAAAACATGGGGAAGAAATTTTGGCCCACCTAATTGAGAAGGGTGTCAAACCCCCCTCGGGTGTTGACTTGTCCAAATATAAGAGTTCCCCATCTAACGTACTCCGAAGTTCACAAAATGCACCAGAAGGTTCGTACTTCCCCAATGTTCCTCCGGTTGAGGGTTGGCATCAACCTAAATTTGGCAATGTTGTCCTTTATCATGTTAACTATCCCCCACACGCTTCGACCTTAGTTATGGGAGGTCCTCAAGTGCCCGATCCCAAAAGTCCTTTTTCCTATGGTATGCCACAAAATGTTCCACAACCTACGCCATTAACGTTAACAACACCCCCTTCTTTGAATCAACCTACAGCCAACACTGGGGGCACCCCCTTTACAACATTGCTTCCACCTCCTGGGACCACAAATCTACCATAATCTTCATATACATCTCAACAGCTTCACCAATCCAACATTCCACCTCAATTACCTCCACAAGGCACACCCCAGCTGAATGTTTCAGGTGGTACCCAACAATTCCCTTTACAAAATGCTTCTACACTACCTCAGCCATCTCATCAGCAACCACCTACACATAATGCTTTGGTCTCTTCACAACAACCACCCTACCAACCACAAGGCAATCCATCTCGACCTATTTCTCAAACCATATCCCCTTTTCTCACATCCATTTTGTCCCCACAGGCTCAACCACAACACGACATCCCATCTTGACCCGTACAACAGTTGACATCACAACAACAACCCCCTCAACACTACTACTATCACAATTAGTAGTAATTTCACCAACAACCGCCCTATGTGACCTCCCAACAATCACAATAGTACCTTCAACACCAACAAACCAATACATAACATCCCATCCAAGCCTCTCAATAGCTTACCCCACACTTTTATCAAACAAATCCGTACTATACCCCACAACAACAGCTCCCATACCAACAAAATCCCCCATCTTACCAACAAGGCATATCATCATCCAACCATCCAAATCTGTATTTCAACAATCTGGTGCCCTCTTAGTAGGATCCTTTATCATCCTATCATCAATATACCCCTAACCCACCACCGGCCAACTCGGATCTGTTGGGAATCAAAGCCGCTCTGAAAGATCTTCAAGCCGGGGCTACCAAACAATCATTCAAATTTGAAGACATATGCCCATATCCATTTGATCCCTCCATCTCATTAATCCTGTTTCCTAAACATTTTGAGATACCAAAGTTTGACAAATACAAGGGAAACAAAGACCCTAAGGCTCACTTGCAAGAGTTTTACTCCCAATGTCAAGAAGTTATGTACAATGACAACTATCTCTTGCGCCTGTTCCCACAAAGCCTGGCAAGCCACACCCTGGATTGGTTCATGACTCTCAAAAAAGGGTCCATAAAAACTTTTTCAGACCTGTCAGAAATATTTGTATCCTACTTTTCTTTCAATTTGGAGGACACATACACCTTAGATCTCCTCAAAGAGAAACAACGTGAGGGGGAAACCTTTACTAGCTACCTACAAAGGTGGCGTGCATTAGCAAGCCGAATGAAGACCCCTTTGAAAGAAAAAGACATGGTCACTCTTTTCGTGGAAAACTCTCATCCTGACATGGCCCATAATTTTAGGTTGCATTGTGTCACCACCTTCGTGGAGATAGTAGAAAAGGGTCCCATCCTTGAACGTGCCCTTATTGCCAAAGGACACATCAAAATACATAGTCATGATAAAGAGAGGTCATTTGGCGATAAACCATGATTCTGGAACAAGAATAAGAATTCGGTGAATGACGGCATGACAGACACTAAACACGTCCAAGTGGCTAATGCATCCCAAAAAAAACAACCGTCTGTACCCAACACCATATATGTACCACAGGGGGCACCTTGTCCTCCTCAACAGTCAAACGAGAACAATCAGGGGAACACAAAATGTCAATACACTCAGTTAGGAGAACCTCTAAGTGTTGTTTTTAATAAGTTGTTACAAATCAACTACCCCATCACGTACCCTATCACCAAGCCATTTGACAAGTCCAAACTCAAGCCCACATGGTTTAAGGAAAATGAGTATTGTGAGTTCCATAAAATCAAAGGACACTCTTTAAACAAGTGTCGAGGTCTAAAAAAATACATCCAAGATCTCATTGATCGAGGTGATATCAAGGTTGACCCCAGTCAAGCTTCATTGTCCAATGCTCAATTACAGATATATCAAAACACCTTTCCAAATCATAATTAAGGCCCAAGCACATCTAACAGTAATCCCCAAGGAAACAACACCAATAATGTGAGCTACAAGAATGTTCCCTTCAATTACGAGGGTGTTATTCATTACATTGAGTAGGTGGAACCCCGTGTATCCATGATACATGTTAAAGCCAAAGACCCTCAATGTGTTGTTACTACATGATGAGCCTGCATCACTATCCCTGCAGCCTTTGCACCCACCCAATCAACTCCTATAAGCTCTCAGTACAACATCCTTGATCACTTAAGAAAGACCCCTGCTCATATATCCATTTTGGATTTGCTTAAGTCTTCCCCTGTACATCAAGAAATCCTCAACAGAGCCCTGCAGGAAACCTGTGTGCCAAATGACATCGACCCCACGCAATTCCAAGCTTTGGTGGGACACTTGGCTTTATCTTATCAGCTGCACTTCAGCCAAAATGATATGCCCAACATTGATGTCAATCATAATCGCCCCTTACATATTGAAGTCGTGGTTGCTCGCCATAAAATAAAAAGGGTCTTGGTAGATAATGGCTCTGCCCTCAATTTGTGTACTCTAAAATTCATAAAACAGGTTGGGTATACTCAAGCGGATTTAAGTAATCAGATCATCACAATCAAAGCCTATGATAATGCAAAAAGAAATTCAGAGGGAATTATCAGTCTTCCTATCCAAGTGGGACCTGTGCTTCAATACACTACCTATCATGTCCTTGATCTGGACTTACCATATAATCTCTTCCTTAGCTATCCATGGCTCCATGCTATGCAAGCAGTCCCCTCCACATACCATTAGTGCCTAAAATTCCCCGTCAATGGACAAGAAGTCACCATCTACACTGACCCCCAACCATTTGAATATTGCCGCGCTTTAGAAGCGTCATTTCCCCATTTACATTATTGTCCCGGGGTTGAAATGGGGGCATCCTGGTCATCATCCGCAAATCTACCCTCCATCATGATAACCACTAGATCCTCCACCACTGATCCTATCGTCACCAAAGTCCAGATCATTGACAAAGGGTGTGGTGAATACAAAATGCATACGGCTCTCAATGTAGCAACCATGCCACCGTCACCACACCAGTATGGTCAACCTTCACATGCTACACAAAAGGAAGAAAAAACTATCACCTTCAGTGGTAAAAACATCCCTACCACCACTTTCAGATCCAGAAGTGTCAAGATAGATGCACCAGAAGAGGACATAAGCCAATGGGTCTACCGAGAAGAACCCCAGCCGGACCCTCCTCTAAAGGAATATTTTCAGGAAGCATATCCGTGGTCAACTAAGTTTGCAGAAAAATATAACTACCAAGGTAGGGGCCTAGGTAAAGAAGAACAAGGGTGGTTGCAACCTATTGATACACCAAAGCTACAAAAAAACATAGGCATTGGGTATGACAGAAAATACAAAAAGCCCTGCAACATCATCTAATACTTCCAATAGTATCGACATGGATGATGGCTCATTGGAAGACATACTCGAGGAGGAATCCATCATACGTGCGTACGATGACATCGATCACACCGACTTATCATCCATGTTCGAATGCCTATCCATTTGCACCATTAGCCTATCTCTTTGTCACCCTACGCTTATTTATTGGGACCTATGTAATACCACACTTTTCAATATGTCTGCAGATACATATGTCAACCTTATGGGATTGGGGGAGGATGAACACTCTAGTCACAAAAATAAGAATAAGAAAAGTAAAAAGCGGTCATCTATTGAAAACCTCCCTGAGGCGCTTCCTAACCTTGAAAAAGTAAAAATAAAGGA
>VDFB02279518.1:0-25128 GCA_007258455.2 Sequoia sempervirens | reverse complement strand
TATAAATTCACTTTACTTACCAGGATTTTCATGTTTTGATCTCCAAGGGTTCATCGTTTTTCCTTAGCCAACTTTGCTTTCTTCATGATTTTCCAACATCTTGACTTCAACTGTATCTCCTTTACTTTTCCAGCTGAGGTGTTCGCAATTTTGACCTCGCTCATCTCTGGCTCAGGAAAATTATCTTCACAAAGAACTTGAGCAAATTCACCTAGGCAGTTCCTTTCAAATTCATCGTCTGGAGTATTTTACCTTGAAAACACATTTTCTTCACTTTGCCTTAGAAAATTTTCAAATTTTCCCTTAGGAAAACTCATCAATTCGGTGCCCATCAAAATCTATATCCTGAAAGCTTCGGCGAAGTGTGAAAGGCTTTAAAATCAACTCCCTGTCGAGGATCCTCAATACCTAGAAGAAAATTTTCTTCAGAACGCGTCAGATTCATGGGTATACAACAAACGGGTTCGTTTAATTTTTTTGAATTTTGAACATTAGAAAATAATTTTTTTAGCAAATTTAATCCATTTCTTCATCTGTAAACATTTCTTGTTGCTCTGACTTGAAAAATATTTATCAACCCTGTGAAGCTGGCATCATCGGACTCCTCACCTGGCAATTTATTCATGTCTTGAGAAATTTCATCATCCTCCATGTCTAGGCGTAATTTCCTAAGGAAGAAAATATTTTGCCTTAGAAAATTTTCAAATCATTTAGTATTTTGAAAATTTTTCCTTAGGAAATTTTATTCATTTTCAATCCTTCCTGTGGTGAAAATTTTTTATCAATTCACTTGGAAAATTTTAATGCCTTGATCACACTTGTATGTCATGGAGAATATTTTTTTTAAAACCAACACCTAACACCATTCTCCATCCTTGGACGTTTTCAAAGCTCCTCACAAGTTAAAGCGCACTTGGAGGGATGTGCTTCAAATTTAGACACTTAAAATATTCTAAAACCCACTCTTCCAGCCTGGGGCGCATTTAATAGGTTGAGCTTCAACTTTTGACCACTTTTCAAACTCCCACAAGTCAAGGGCGCATTTGGACCATCAAGCTTCAAATTCAAATACCTTAGTGAGAATTTCTAACCTCCAATATCCTCTTGGGCGCATATAGCTAGTGGTGGAGGAATTTTTATGCTTAGAAACTTCTTTCAACTTGCCAGGTGAAGTAGGCGCATTTTACCAAGGGTACTTCTAGTTTGCTCAAGCCTTAGAAATAATTTTGCCATTATGCAAGTTGGGCGCATTTAACCCCTTCTACATCCATTCTAACACTTAGAAAACATTCCAGCACTTCTCTTGAGCTAGGCGCATTTAGCATCATGGACTTTAAATTATCAAAACTTAGAGAAATTTCCAAGTAGCTCTCCTCTTTTTAAGGCGCAAAAGGTAGGCTCAATCTTCAAGTTTTCAATACTTAGAATATTTTCATCACTCACCAAGGTTAAGGCACAAATGGCATGTTGAGCTTCCAATTTTGACACTTAGAATATTTTGAACACCTTCCTTGGGGTATTTCACAAGTAGCACAATTTCCAGACTTAAACTTTTCAACACTTAGCCTCCTTAGCTCCTGGGCGCATTTGGCAGGGGCAACTTCCAGTTTCGTGACTTAGAAAAGGTTAAGGCGCAAATGGCATGTTGAGCTTCCAATTTTGACACTTAGAATATTTTGAACACCTTCCTTGGGGTATTTCACAAGTAGCACAATTTCCAGACTTAAACTTTTCAACACTTAGCCTCCTTAGCTCCTGGGCGCATTTGGCAGGGGCAACTTCCAGTTTCGTGACTTAGAAAATTTCTTTGCACAGCCACCTTGTGATGGGCGCATTTTACAAGCTCTTCTTCCAATTTCAAGGACTTAGAATATTTTAAGTTCTTTCTTCACTTGGTGCGCGCATTTCAGCCATGGAGCTTCCAGTTTCAAGAACTTAGGCAAATTTTCAAGTGATCCCACAAGCTAGGGCACATATCATAGGGGGAGCTTTTAATTTGTGCACTTAGCCCAATTCCAAGTCTGGAACCTCAAGGGCGCATTTGATAGGTTAAGCTTCCATTTTCTACGCCTTAGTCAATTTTGGAGTCTTGAACCTCAGGGGCGCAGATCACAGGGGAAGCTTTGAGTTTTTCATACTTAGGAAATTTTCCCAAGTCAAGAAGGGGGGCGCATTTGACCCATGGAACTTTCAATTTTCAAACACTTAGAACATTTTCCCTCTTCGCCTTGTCTTCAAGGCGCATTTACTAGGGTCACCTTCCACTTTCCAAAAAAAAATTTTACTTGACTTTCTCTTCAAGGGCGCATTTCATGTGGGCTGCTTCCAATTTCCAATGACTTAGAAAAATTTTAGGCCACCCCCTCAAGCTAGGGCGCATTTAGGACCCCCTGCTTCCAATTTTTGATACTTAGAAAAAATTTGAAGCTCAACATGCAAGTTTAGGCGCATTTTGGGGCTTGAGCTTCAAATTTTGATGTCTTAGAGAAAATTTCATCAAGCTTTAACCTCAAGGGCGCATTTGGAGGGGTATGCTTTCATTCTTCAAGCACTTCAAGAATTTTGATCTGTCTTTGGCCTTTTAAAGCAAGTTTTGATGCTGGACCTGAAAAAAATATCAAACTTGGTGGATTTCTTGTCCTTTGCCAGATTTAGGGTGACTCGATCATGCTAACCCTAATTTGCTATTTTTAGAAAGTTTATCAATTTTGCACTTCAAGCTAATTTCAAGCTCCAAAAAGGCTGGATTTTGCCTTGTTCTGAACCTCGGGATGTGTTCGTGCTATTGATGCCTGTCTGCACCTGCTATTTTTAGCAACCTACTAAAAATAGTAATTGCTCAGAAAGTCTTCAAATTTGGCTTGTTGATTGCCTGAAATGTAGTGAACGTGGCTGGATGCTGCTTTTGCATGATTGTCTTGTCCTGCCCTTGAATTTAGGAAACCCTAATTCCTCTGTACCAACCTGCTAAAAATAGTAAGTGGCCGATTTTTCATCCTCTGCAACTCCGTTTGATCTTAAATTTGCGCCATAGGGTCTTCATAGCATGCTTGACCTGTACCTGCTGACGCCTTGCGCTGACCTGCTATTTACAGCATGTTTCTGGAGGTGGCTTACTATTTATAGTAACTACTAGTTTTTGAGACTTCCACAACTCCGTTTGACTTGAAATTGGTCTTTATCCTCCTGCCGTGACGCGTTATTAGCGGCGCATCGGTGACTTTCAATTACTAGTGGAGTTCCAAAGCGACTACTATAAATAGTAAGTGCTCGTTTACCTTCATTTACCAATGGAACTCCACGAAGAGATCGTCATTGGTCAGTTTACCTCGATTTTGAAAAATTGACTTTTACCCCTCTTGCGTTCGAGTTGAAACCTAATTCATCTTGCATGCATATCAAAAGCGATCTCCGTTTGTTCTGTTCTGTTGCATTGCCGATCCTTCGTGATTTTGAAGTCTTTGGGAATTTGTAGGGATGGATCTACTAAATATGGGATTCCAGCAATAAGTATTATCTCGCTTTGCATGTCATCCTTCATGAAACTCTCGAAAAACCCATAAGGAATCATCAGGCAATGCAAAACCTTGACCATAAACCCTAAAAATAGCCTCGGAAGAACTGAACTCTGGTTATCTCATTTTACATGTTATATAAATCATGAAGGTCTCGAGAAAACCGGTATCTCAAACATACCTTGAAAAACTTTGCATCTAAACCACGAAATCCTTTCAGGAAAGTACAGGCCCTTTAAAAATAGTAAGTTGTCCGTTTCAGCTCAAATTTTGCACGCGAGCAGCTTGACGTGTTCTGGACGCAGTGTGACTGTCGGAATTTCAAGAATGCTAAGAGAACACCTATAATTGCACACTTACTAAAAATAGTAAGTACTCGGAATCTAACGAAATTTCAGTGGAAACCTGCTGGAAATACACTAACAACAATGTTAGTCTCAAATTTCAAGTTATTCACTTCATTTGACTTCAAGTTGGCTGGAAAGATGGAAACCCTAATTTTCAGACTTGGCCAAAAGTTCACGTTAAGGTTCAACGGCGGGCCCATCTCGAAAAGACAGACAGTAGAAAAGAGAGACAACAACAAAACGACCGAAAAGCAAAGCCAAAATTAGGGGGTCCCCATTTGCAATGGGGCGATGTGTGAAAAAGGTCACAACAGTACATAAGTGGTTTGAAGCATGCAAAAGAGAGAGAATGTCATTATTACAGACCAAAGACATTCAAAAATGACATACATAAGCCTAGTCACCACCAAGGACAACAAATGTCATTTTAAGTGTGAAAATCATTTAAGTGAGAAATGTGCATGCACCTTTCAATGTCAATAATAAATTAGAATGTGAAAATCACTGCAGTGACTTAACATACACTTTTTCCCTTAAGTGACAAATGTCAATCCCATCACTTGGAGCACAGCTAATGACTTAAGTATCATAATGTCAATTGAAAAACACAACAAAAAGTGCACGCTAACCCCTAGGTGTGCACCCAAGCCACTTAGTGTCAAAATCTCAACACGAAAATATGACAAAATGCAATGGAGGTCCTTGAAGCACTCCTAACAAATTAAATGTCAAGTTGTTAATCAAGAAATAGAAGAAAAAGTGCAGTGAGATTTCCAAACACACCCCTAGGGGGTCAAATGTCCAAATGTCAAAGTGGGATTAGACCAAAAAGGTGCACTCAAGTTCGCAAGCACTCCTCTAGCCACTTAATTGTCAAGTTGTCATTGCAAAATAAGAAAATAATGTGCATATTACACCTGAGTGCATGCTCCAAGAGCTTGAATGTTTAAGTTGTCAATAAGCAAACATAAGAAAAAACAGTTCTAGTCTTCAAAGTTCCTAGTTTTTGAAGGTTGTCTCAAGTACAACTGTACAAATTAGTTGCTGTCTCCAAATTGGTTTTTGAAGGTTGTCTCATCCTAGTTTTCCAAACAAACAATTTTTGCAAGGTAAAACTAACTGCTTCAAGCTGATCAAGAGTAAGCATTGGTGAAATATCAAGCAACTAAAGACAAGCAACAAATGAGGATGAGGCTAGACAAGAAAAATACGAACAGATCAGCATAAGAGAACAGCCAATTGGGAAAAGAACGACCAATTGGGCAGAAATCTGTGAATAATTCAGCCAGCATTCAGAAAGATGGGAGCAGATTGAAGAGGGCAAACACATCATAAATCAGCACCTAAGGGCAAGACTGTCAATTGAAACTTGAAAGCATGACACACTCCTAAGTGATGTCAATTATCAAAAACTCCACTTCAAAAGAGGTCAAGAGTGATGAACCTATACCTACACAGGAGATGGG
Organism: Sequoia sempervirens; assembly: GCA_007258455.2. Lineage (NCBI taxonomy): Eukaryota > Viridiplantae > Streptophyta > Pinopsida > Cupressales > Cupressaceae > Sequoia > Sequoia sempervirens. The sequence goes on along the minus strand of VDFB02279518.1, from coordinate 19,800 downwards.
ATTAAAAACAAAAAAATTCAAAATAACAATAACCATAATCAAACTCCCAACCTACGAAGAAGGGGCATGACAAAAAATAAAACCAAGATGTGTTGGGTGAAAATTATGTAATCAACTTTTCAATAGATTACATAACTAGGACTTCAACCACAACTATGTGAGATATAATCTCTCCTCTTAGAAAGGGGAGGCGCCCTTCTTACTGCTTTCAGAAACATGTAAAACTAACTAAGTATTTACAACATGTACACTACAATTAATGGATTCGGAGTGTGTCACATTCATCCTTCTCTCTTTTTTTCAAAGAAAATGTTTTACAATGCTCCACGGTCGATAGTTCTGATTCAGTGCAACTTCAAACTAAAGACAAAGTAGTAATTCCAATATCTCTATCTTGACAAAGCAAAGCGTAAAGATACCAGCATAATAACAATAACAATAAAAATGAGAAAGGAAAGCTTACGAAGGCACAAAGTCGTTCCGTAACTTTCCAACAGTAGATCCTTGAGATACATAACAAGTGTTATATTAGAAGCACAAAGTCTTCTAGATATATCACCACAATAGTTCCACGAACAACGCGAACAAATGCAAGCACAAAGTCTTGCAGTTTATCCACCAAAGGTTACTCAAACATAAACTTAAATTCAAAGTAAAGAATGTAACACAAAGTTCACATAGATTTACTTGAACCCCTTAGATCTCACACACTAATTATCACCAATCTTAATCAACTTCAAAAGATGATTGATCCAATGCAAAGTCTAGTATGCAACTTCCTTCTTTATTAATAAGATTTAGATTCACAAATTTGAACACAAAGTTTCATACATTTGTTGCAAAATGAGCAGCACTTCGTTGCTAGAGATAAAAGATAAACATTACAATAGAAATCCCTCATATATATAGAGAGGGATAAGCAAATCTAGGAAATCAGTTGAATAAAATTAGGAAAGTTAGGTGAGCTAATTAAGGAAAATCTCACCTAACTTTGACTAAAGTCAAAGTGTAATTTGTCTTCAAGAAATTACATCTCTGATTTTCGATGTAATTACATTTCGAGAAAAGACATTTAAGATGTCAAAAACTATTTACAAGATGCATAATGGAAAGCATCAAAAAGTTTAACACTGGAGATCAGGAATCTTCATGGTTCCTTGCTTGGGCGCGAAAGTCTTCATACTTCTTCCTGGTCTCCTGCATAAACTTCTCATCCAGACCAATGGTGTAATCCACAATGGTGTGAATCCTCGTGATCGATCTCATGGCGGATGAGTGAACCTTTTTGCACCTGTCAAGATGCGTCTTGAGATTATCAAGAGTTAGCTGTATATCACAAATGACATTCATTGAGGCTTTTGAAAAGATGACATCCTCAACTTGCTACATGACGGCTTTTTTGTAGATCTAGGATAGTTCACGGGATCAAAAGATGTCACCTTCAAGATCACTTGATGAAATCTAGAGAGAAACTACAAGGATGGTGAACCAATAGGCGTTAGTAGAAAAAGCAGCATTGGGAAGCGTGAAGCAAGCAAGCAATGTGGAGCAAGCGTGAAATTGCAAATTGGCACAAAAAACAGAGCAAGAGCGAAGAAATGTGGTTCGGAGTTAAGATAGAGTGATTTGGAGATGTCAAAGACAAAAACTGCCAAAAGTCTAAGGGGCGTTGAAAATCAATGCCCTTGCACTTAGAGAGGTGATCTCAGGTGTAAGGGTGTTGAAAATCAGTGCCCTTACACTTAGCATGTAAAATTGTGAAAAGTGCACAGGAGACAAAAATCGGCGCCCTATACAAATTTGACTAAGTATAGATAAAAAGTGCACAAGCGCTAAAAATCAGCGCTTGTGCACCAAAGGCAGACTTTGACAAAAGTGCACAAGCGCTAAAAATCAGAACTTGTGAACCAAAGGCAGACTTTGACAAAAGTGCACAAGCGCTAAAAATCAGAGCTTGTGCACCAAAGGCAGACTTTGACAAAAGTGCACAAGCGCTAAAAATCAGAGCTTGTGGACCAAAGGCAAACTTTGACAAAAGTGCACAAGCGCTAAAAATTAGAGCTTGTGCACCAAAGGCAAACTTTAACAAAAGTGCACAAGCACTAAAAATCAGAGCTTGTGCACCAAAGGCAGACTTTGACAAAAATGCACAAGCGCTAAAAATCGGAGCTTGTGCACCAAAGACAGACTTTGACAAAAGTGCACAAGCGCTAAAAATCAAAGCTTGTGCACCAAAGGCAGACTTTGACAAAAGTGCACAAGCGCTAAAAATCAGAGCTTGTGCACGACACTTCGAAAAAATCTACAACTTCAACATGTAGGAGCGCTGAAAATCAACACTCCTACACTTTTTCCAATTTTCACAACTCCCAAAGGCTGGAAGCTGACGAAGATGCTCATTTAGAAGCTCTTCGAAAGACGGACAGGGGAGGACACTCAAACGGACTGTTTGAGATTTTGGAACGCACTTCGAGGTGGATTGAAATTTGCCTCGTTTTGTGTGCTTGAACACCATGAACCTATGATACGGACAAGTTTCGTAGGGGGTTATCTGTGGATCGAGCGCTGCTAGATTCCATAATAACAACTGGCTCCTGCTGGGGATCTTCCTTCAACCATTCTTTGAAATGAATGAAGGGAAAAGAACTCCATAATTCAAGTGCCTTTATCCATCCATTGGGCTTGGAGTCAGGCGACGACAACAAAAACGAATCTACGAAAACAAATCGCAAACTTATGCAAATGGACTTATTGAAAAGGTAAAAACCTACCTAATTAAAACTAGCCACCAATGAAACCTTCTCAAATAAAACCATTCACAGGTTCAACAAAATAGTTGCCTTTCTTTAACAGCTTGCAATGCCTTCCATGATCATTAGCAACTACATGTAGATGAAGTTGAGGCATTGCTTCATGAAAGAAATGAACAGGTTCAACTACCTCTGAAAATATATCAGATATACTGCTGCTCCAAAATGAATTATTGAATCCAGACTGCTCCTGCACATCTACAAATACATCTTTAACTGCATCCTCAAGTTTATCTTCACGCGCAGGTGCAAGTGGAACCTTTGTCTTCCCATTGGCCTCCAACCAAGCAAGATGTCTTATGGGACATTCCCTTGATTGGTCAAAGATTGAATGCTTCTTACCAGTTGTTACTTGAACAACTGATTCATCAACCATGGCAACCTCATGCTGATCGGAATGATCTCCTTCATGTGACTCAAATGAAGATATGACTGCACTGCATACCTCAATATGATGTTCACCATCTTCAAACTTGGTAAAATCTGAATTATTTATAAGAAGATCCTCATCATTCCTTTGGGAAATTCTTTTATGCAACACGTGTTCAAGTTCATGACCTCGAAACACAGATGCATTCTTTTCAACTTGACTGAGACCTTCATGCATGTCCATCTTTTTAGATCTCAAGACAAGATCGTCTTCATTCACTTGAACTTCAGGAAAATGACTTTCATCCTTTTGTTTTTCATCAATGGCTTTCTGAGACTGCATAAACCAGAAATGGGAGTCGCCAGCTATGTCTACTTCCTTTTCCCGGAAGAGAATAGCGAGATCACTTGGATTGGAGTCAGGATGCTTTGCTACTGCTTTTACTAATGGTACCTCAAGAGCAAGCCTCTTCGGAGGTGAAGATAACTTGTGTTGATTCCCAACAGCAAAATTATGAGCTAGCTGCTTTTTGAGGACAAGTAGCTCATTTACCAACCTTTGCACCATAGGAACCATCCTTGTGATGGAAGAAAATAACTCCAAAGAAGAGCTTTCTTCAAATTCATTTGATTCAATTTTTATTTTCCCAACAAGAATGAGATCATCTTCATTTTTTGTCGCCAAGGTCTGTGCAATTGCAATAGTCGCTGGGGCTGCTATTCTCAATAGGAAACCAACCTCGAGCACTTGAGCATTTACAAAGAAACACTTCAAATTCTCAACTGTAGGTTGAGCAACAGTTGGAATTCTTCGTGTCAACTTGTTCAAGTGAGCAATGAACTCGCGCATAGGCATGTGAGATTCCTTCTTAAACTGGGTGAGCCGAGCCAACAAAGCATGAGTGTCTTCAGGAGGTTTGAACCTTCCTTCAAACTTGGCTATGAGAGTTTCCCAATTTGTGATGGTACTTGGTGCCAGATGATAAAACCAATCTGCAGTGACACCTTGGAGAGTCTCCACAAACAGCCTTATAGATACATCTTCGTATTCAACACCATGAACTCCACAAGCAATGTAGAAAGCAGCAACGTGCTCGTCAAGATGTTGTTGTCCATCACCAAAGAACTTGTATAGGGCGCTGATTTTTGTCTCCTGTGCACTTTTCACAATTTTACATGCTAAGTGTAAGGGCGCTGATTTTCAGCGCCCTTACACCTGAGATCACCTCTCTAAGTGCTGCAAGGGCGCTGATTTTCACTGCCCTTACACTTTTGGCAGTTTTTAACTTAGTCTCTTCAAACTTGCTCTATTTCCGTTTTGGACCCCGTTTCTCCGTTCCTGCATCTTTTTTTGTGCCTCGTCACTCATTTCACGCTTGCTCAAAATCGTTGTTCACTTCACGCTTCCCAATGTTACTTTTTTTGCCAAACGTCTGTTGATTCACATCCTTGCAGTTTCTCTCCAAATTTCATCAAGTGATCCTGAAGGTGACATCTTTTGATCTAGTGAACTATCCCAGATCTACAAAGAAGCCGTCATGCAGCAAGTTGAGGATGCCAGTTTTTCCAAAGCCTCAATACATGTCATTTGCGATATACCACTGACACTTGATAATCTCAAGGCGCATCTTTGCGGGTGCAAGAAAATCTATTCATCTGCCAAAAGGTCGATCACAAGAGTTCACACCCTTGTTGATTACACAGTTGACCCAGATGATGCGTTCATACAGGAGACCAAGAAGAAGTATGAAGACCTTCACGCCCAAAGCAAGGAACCATGAAGATTCTTGATCTCCAGTGTTGAACTTTCTGATGCTTTCCATTATGCATCTTGTAAATAGTTTTTTGACATCTTAAATGTCTTTTCTCGAAATGTAATTACACCGAAAATCAGAGATGTAATTTCTTGAAGAAAAATTACACTTTGACTTTAGTCAAAGTTAGGTGAGATTTTCCTTAATTAGCTCACCTAACTTTCCTAATTTTACTCAACTGATTTCCTAGATTTGCTCATCCCTCTCCTCTATATATATGAGGGATTTCTATTGTAATGTTTATCTTTTATCTCTAGCAACGAAGTGCTGCTCATTTTGCAACAAATGTATGAAACTTTGTGTTCAAATTTGTGAATCTGAATCTTATCAATAAAGAAGGAAGTTGCATACCAGACTTTGCGTTGGATCAATCGTCTTTTGAAGTTGATTAAGATTGGTGGTAATTAGTGTGTGAGATCTAAGGGCTTCAAGTAAATCTATGTGAACTTTGTGTTACATTCTTTACTTTGAATTTAAGTTTATGTTTGAGGAACCTTTGGTGGATAAAGTACAAGACTTTCTGCTTGCATTTGTTCACGTTGTTCGTGGAACTATTGTGGTGATGTATCTAGAAGACTTTGTGCTTCTAATATAACACTTGTTGTGTATCTCAAGGATCTACTGTTGGAAAGTTACAGAACGACTTTGTGCCTTCGTAAGCTTTCCTTTCTCATTTTTATTGTTATTGTTATCATGTTGGTATCTCTACGCTTTGCTTTGTCAAGATAGAGATATTGGAATTACTACTTTGTCTTTAGTTTGAAGTTGCATTGAATCAGAACTATCGACCGTGGAGCATTGTAAAACATCTTCTCTGAAAAAAAGAGAGAAGGATGAATGTGACACTCCCCGAATCCATTAATTGTAGTGTACATGTTGTAAATACTTAGTTAGTTTTACTTGTTTCTGAAAGCAGTAAGAAGGGTGCCTCCCCTTTCTGAGAGGAGAGATTATAGCTCACATAGTTGTGGCTGAAGTCCTAGTTATGTAATCTATTGAAAAGTTGATTACAAAATTTTCACCCAACAAGATGGAACAAGGATGCCAATAGTGGTATGGTGCGATGGTTAAGTTGTGTTGTAATTTTTTCCATCGACATTCAAACCCCATTGGGGTGTAATTGTTGAGAATTTATATTGGGGATGAGATCCCCCATTTGTGACCTCACCGGTTCATAGCTCTGGGTCAAAAGCGTTTACCCCTCTTTAAAAAAATTTTTAAAAAAAAGATGGAACAGGGAAAAAGAAAGCACAACTATGGAGGTGACTCTTTGTTACCCCTAAGCATCAGCTCTCTCCTTCCCTCCTCAGTACTACTACTAGGTTTTGTAATAAAGATTACATTGCATGAAATTAAGTTATTCCTAGAGTAGAAGTGTAATCTTTAATTTGTTTTCATGCAATGTTTTGTAAAACCTATAAATGTCATTTTGGACTTAGATTCTTAATAGTAATTTTCATGCCTACTTGTAGAAAACGTTATTTAAGTATTCTATGTCTTATGTGATTTTATGAGTCAAACATCACTTAATAATTATTGAGGGCTTTATATTGCAGCAGTGTCTTGTTTGTTTGCACAGATGAGATGAATTGTTTTTGGAATAAGCTTTGTATAGCAAAGTTTAAAGAAGTGTGATCATCATAGCTCTATATGCATTATTTTCCTTTCAATTCGCCAAATTTTGTGTCATGTAAATCTATCCAATCGTTATGTGTACTTGCACTGCTTAGTCTTTTCTTTTAGCTAAAAAACAGAAGCATATAATAATTGTAGGGTTTTCCTTTAGTCAAAAAGTATAAAAATATTTTGCCTTGAGTTGAAGAAAGTGTCAACCTTCTATCCTAGGTGAATCCAAATAGATAAACCTTTAGTTTTATCTAGAATAAGCACGAATCACCCCAAAAAACACCATATAGATTGTAAATAGAAAGTACGTATTGTTTAGATTACGTTAACTTTTTCTTGTAAAGGGAGCTTTCTATTCTAATTCAAAGAGTAGTTCTATCGCACATCCGTTTTATTTTGTGTCACATTACAAATTGAAAAATTCACAAAACAAATTTGTATCTAAGGCTTGCTTTGAGAGCAAGCAAACTATATTTAGTGTAGAAACTATAGCATTCTTTTTATTTGTCTTGAATAAATTGCATATAAAAAACTTCTTAACTCTTATTGTAAGTAGTATATCTTTACTTTGTTGTAGTCGGCCATAGTCGGCCTTGGTCATAGTCGGCCAATTGCTAATTAAACAATAGTTAGTAAGAATAATACATGTCATGTACTTTCGGCAATCAAGTCCCGACTAATGATAATGTTGTTATGAAACATCGTATCGGTTGGTTATCTAACTACCGCCAAACGTTATATGCAGTCAGTTGCTGTAGTCGGGAAATAGTCATGTGCCGATGGTTATACTGATAAGCACTGTTGATACTCTGTGATTGTACATGGTAATATTCCTGATGATGAATAAAGTTTCTATTCTATTATTCTGTTCTATGTTCTGCACGTGACTTAGTTTGCCAGTAGTACGTAGTACTTGAATTACATTCCGTAGGCAAACACTTACAAGTGCGTGCTATTAGCATTTAGGTTTTCAATATGTTTTGGTATGCCTACTTTATGCTAAAATTGTAGTTCAAAGTCTTCTGTGAAATTTTGTGTATGTGTACTTAACTAGATTGAATCACTTCACAAAATTTGCAGACTTTCTAGGTTCCTTTAAAATTAAACTTGATGATTGTGGCATTCTACACAATTTCTTGATTCCTTTTTACTGAATTATGTGTCTAAAATCTAAATTCAACTTAATCCTTGTGTTATACTGATGCTTTTAAGTTTTTGTCTTCAGCTGAAAAGTGTGAGCATTCACTCAAATTTAAGTTTTCCCTATCAGGCCAAAAAATAAAATCTCATCTTCTGTGGAAGTCTTGAATAGCTTTGTGCACTATCTTGAGAACAAAAGATCAAGGGTACACGAGGACGCGTCCCCTAGGTATTTGCCCCCCCGTCCCCGTCCTGGTGCCGTTTCGGGGACAGGAAACGCGTAGGGGACGGCTGTCAGCCGTCCCCCAAAAGTCCCCGAAATTCGGGGACGTCCCCAATTAGAAGAAACGTCCCCGAATGGAAAGGGGACTGCCAGGCCGTCCCCTGGACGGATAGGGGACGCCTAGCTGTCCCTCGACCGTCCCGGGGACAGCTGGCCGTCCCCTATCGCCCAGCAGCATATAAAACATAAAAATAAAAGTTTTTTTTTAATTTTTTCTTTTTTAAAACATTCCTTTGTGGGCCCCACGCCTTCCCAACCCTAATATGGCCACTTAAAACATTTTTTTACCTTCATTTGATCTCATTTTAACTTGCCAAGATGAAATTGCAGCCAAGAGCAAAAGTGAGAAGAGAAAGAGGAGGGTTTGAAGGAGTTCAAGACAAGACTCACAATGGTGAAGTTGTTCCTCATGAATTAGGGGTTAGTAAAATATTTCAATGCAAAGAATGCAAAGAGTTTGAGAATATTGTTGGAGGAACTTGTGTTAAATCCTAGAGGTGAGCATTGAAAATGTGGTGAAAGTTGTAACCGATAATACAATAGCATATGTGATGGCAAGGAAATTGCATCAAAAGAGGCAACCAAAAATTTTTTGAACCCCCTACATTACTCTTTGCCTTGACCTTCTCTTGAAGGATGGGCAAAATTGATTGAGAGAGACTAGTGGTGGAAGAAATCATGAACATCACCAAATACATCTACATCACATTTGGGTTCTCAACTAGATGAGAGATCACACTAGAGGCAAAGAGCTTGTGTGAGCAGATTTGATAGAGTTTGCAACTAACTTCCTCACTTTGCAAAGCATGTGTTCTTTGTTAACATCTTTGAAATAGATGTCCGTGTGCCAAGCATGGTTGGATTCACCCTATTCAAAAACGGCCCATTGGGTTGCAAAGACAATTTTTAAATTTTAGATTGTATTCTTCAATTTCATTTTTTTAATTTCTAATTGCAAGATATTGTATCAGAGTTTGTGATCCATAGATGTTTGTAATTGTGTTTGTTTTTCTGTTAGAACATAGGTTACAATAAAACTTATTGTTCTATATTGTTTGTGAGAGTTTCATATTTTGTTAGTTTGAATGGTCATGTTAATTTAAGATTAGTTTCTTAGTTTGGGTGGTGGTTTGTGTAGTTTTAACTTAGTGGTATCTCATGCGAATTTGAAGGGCTTTCAAAAGCATTGAAAGCGACGTAATCAAATCCCACATAATTCAGTTTATTGTTTCTAGTATTGTGCACTCATGATTTAATTTTGTGTTTATCTTGTGCATTCTAATCCTACTAGTGATATCAGAGGTGGTGGTATATCTATACAATATGATTGGTGATTGTTATGATTATCATTACTCATATGAATATCTTAAATTTCAAATTTCCCTATATTTTTAAAATTTATCTCTCTCTCTCTCTCCCTATATATATATATATATATACAGCCGTCCCCCCGTCCCCTAAAATCCCCTCAAAAATTTGCCGTCCCCGAAACGCGTCCCGCCGTCCCGCCGTCCCCCCGTCCCGGAAACTTGGTGGAACATAGCAAAAGATAGGTTCTCATTTACATTTGTTTATACTGCATAATCAAAGAAGTCAGACTAGTTCTAAGTTTTGTTTTAAATTTTCCATGTAAGGGAATATATTATTTCCTTCACTCTTTAAAATAGAGCTTCCCCTTCAAATAGAAAGGTTCTACCTTACAGTGAGTGTTCTGTTTTGTTGAGAGGGAAAAATTAAAAAGCTTACACATTCTAATTCACCAAAAAAGATAAAGTTTGAAACCAAATCCCACCAAAAGTATTTTCATGCCTACCATCCCCATACATTATACACCCAAAAAAATTAGATGCAATTACTGAGATTGCAACTTGCTCTTATAGTGGCCAAAAAGAGTTCTAACAAGATCTACAAAAACAGGGCCAAATGCCGATTGTTAGTCATCATTCCTATGACAGGTAACATATTTATCATCTAGATTCCTGGAATACATAATGGTAAAAGAAACCCTAAAATGGAAAATGCAGTAACTATCTTTATTGTAGAAAAACCCATGGATTCTCTAAAGGTACATTCTAGGTTCTGCATTTGCAGCCTGGATTCACCCAACTACATTCATGGACATACGTAGACAAATCTGTCCTGCACATGCAAAACTAAAAATATACCCACATGAACCAAACCCTGTACCCATATCTAGAGAGAATTGAACCAAAATGCAAGGCTGCAAGGGAGCAAACCAATAAGTTGCCTAATTTATATGTACAATGCATCAAGTACCCTCTTTTCCAACTACACAAACATTTTTTGAAAAGAATACAAAATTTCCTTTGAATAAAAAAATCTCATGTTGAAAAATCATGTTAAATACTAAGTATTCTAAAATTATGGAGTGTTATAACATATACCTTCAAGTACCTAAGTTGGCCTTTCATACGAGACAACTCTGTCAAAGCAACAAATTTCTCCCCAGTTAATTGTACGCATGTAGGTACCATGTCTTCTTTGCATAGTGTTCCCAAGGTACCAACTTCTTCTCCAGGATGCATCAAACGCAAGCGTGAAACTGCCATCTTAAGTTCATCATGAGCACGCATCACTTGAGCTTGTGCCACTGACAACAACCTTGCCAATGTGAACTCTTTCCGCATAGCCTGAAATACATTAAACAGAATACACTTGTTTTTTAAATATAAACCAATATGAGACAACAAATAATGCTATCTGTCCAAAAAGCGCAATAGATACCATCGAACAAAAAGCAGAAGTTAATTTGTCCCCATTCCAAATCTATAAATATGGGTTTATAAATTGAACATGTAGGATGATGTGAATACTTGAGTAATTGGTGTTCTTTAACTTGAGGTGATATTTCAATGCTCAAGCATTTAAGGAGATACAATTTGGAAAACGTAACAGTAACAATAGTGAAATCTGTAGATATCAATGAACCTCAACTGCTATTCTACTATGCTTCCGTGCTGAAATTTTTTCCATAAACTATGATGTGAGATCTGCCAACAAATCACCACTACATGCAAGGCAGTTCCTCTCGTATATATGCAACTAAGCCTTCAACCAAATTCATCATAGTCATTTTGAGTCTGCTGTAATAATCTTTTCAAAGAATTTCCATTTGCATGGCGGATTCCATGGCCTAAATATCCATCATATAAATTACTTTTTATGCTATATCTTCCTGCATCCAAAATATTTCAGATTTTATGATAGTATTTCAGACATTTGTTAATACATTTTCCAAGTCTGCAAGAAACATTAGTTCCTCCCATTTACAATGCTCAAATGTATGATAGTATTTCAGACATTTGTTAATACATTTTCCAATCCCGCAAGAAACATTAGTTCCTCCCATTTACAATGCTCAAATGTAACAGATATATTTTTTACTGGTTACACCCATCTCATGTATGCCCACAATTAAACAATTTTTTTAAATTTTAATTTTTCTGCAGAAATTTATCTTAGCATGCTTTAGAATAAATCATAGTGTTGAGGCTTGGCAAGTCTTGGTGAGGACTCATGGATCCAAGTTTGTGTCAGGCTGGGCACGTCTGCACTCTCAACTTGCAGACTCTACCAAGTCTGCAGAAAAAACTCAAAATCAACTCAAAATTTTCAAAATGAAAAACCAATGAATTTTTTTTTTTTCTTTTCTTTAAATTTCCTAGTTTTTCTACCAAGTCTGAGTCTGAACACTATGGAATAAATACACCTTATAATGCTCATAGAAAAATAAATTGTCATACTGTAATTGTTGTGTATATCTAAACAATCTTCTAACTTCCCACCAGAGACAGTGAATACTATTTACTGATGTTTTACAGAATCACAAAATGTACATTATACAACATTTTAAACAGGACAAAAGGAAGGAAGGAACCAGCAATGCTATCTAACTTGATTTAAACAAGAAGAAAAAGCTATTCTACACATTATGTTACATGATTTCCTCAAAAACCATATCTTTAGTGACAAAATGGGAAACATATAGCAATGCATACTCCTCAATCTTCGTTACATGAAGCTGAAAAATAACAAGAAGCAGAAGATGGGCCCATTGAAATCTATCCCTTAGATCTACAACAAAGCACAGTACTTTTATGTATGTTAAGGAAAGACCTTCCAACCTCCACGAAAACACTAAACTGATAAATTATATAACAGAATCAGGAGTGTCCCTGCAGTGAAGGGCTACTCAACAGTTATATCAAAGAAATGTATGCATAATTGACCAATATAACAAGACCCAAATTTTCCCACTACTCAAAACAATGCTAATCTGTTCAAAACATTATGCTTGGCTGATTAAGTTGCTTTTTAAATTCACTTTAAAATTTCCATTCATTTCATCTTTCCTGGTAAAAAAGTGTCAAGGGAGCAACCTCTGCAAAACAGAAAAGAACATAAGAGTAAACATACCTCAAAAACATGAAGATGCTTCTTAGCATCAGGCATCTTATCTCTGCTCACACGAGCCTTGAGAAAGGTTTTGATGATATTAAGGATAACTTCCAATTCTGAGGGAGACCTTGAAACCTAAACAGATAAAGAAAGCCATTTAGAAGAAGCTATGAAATACATTGAGCATACAGTCTAAAATAAATAAAAGCACATATGTTACACAGACACCAGAAATTATACACAGAGGATACAAATCTCTCCAGAACACATTTTAAATAAAATAATAAAGATGACTACAAAATAAGAGCACTTAAAAGAAAGTAAAAATGCATAATAGATAATATTTAGCATATATCTTCAAGCCCTCTGAATGATACTCACTTCATTCAGTTGCTAACCCCGACACTTATGCTCATATATGAAAACTATCAAGAACTAGCCTAAAAGTTAGAAGAAATACATTGCATCAAGAAGTTTATGCTTAGAAAAATATACGAAGTCGCTGTTCTATAATATTATCACATAATACTCTTCAATCTGCTTGTACAAAAAGCTGTACTTCTAATTGCGGGTGCACCTAACAGAATGCACTTCCAAATTATCATCATAGCAAACATTTGTTGGTACAAACAAATTTCCTCAAACATAGGAACAAAAAGAACTTTATTTAGTCAAAGGATCTTAACAAAATAAATGTCAAAGCATATTGCTAACTATGAGAATGCCAAGCTGATATACATCTTGTTACTTCTTGTACCCAAAATAAATTTTTGCTTCAATAAGACATTTTTCCTAAAATGATCTAAATCATGTAAAATTGTTGTCAAAAGTATGTTTTAGGTCAAACAAAACATAGGCTTTTTGTGGGTTTGTGTCAAGGAAGATGCTTGCAAATTTCTGAAAATTTGAAAATTAGGGTTTCAAACCCCTATTTTTAAGAAAACCCCTAAAAATAGGACCTTTCCAAAATTAGTTGAAAATGATTTTGATAGGATGAATTGACTTCACAATCACACTGGTCAAGTCAAAATCACCAAAAAGTTTGTTTTACTCTGGTGGATTTATTTTCATTTTTCAAGAAGAAAGCTAGGACCTCCACAGCCATTAATGGCAAAATGGCCAATACCAGGTGGTGAAATCAAAGCCTCAAAAGCTTCAACGAAGAATCCATGGCGAAAATGCTTGAAATGATGCTCTATGATGGAGGGGATTTTCCAAAGTGAAAAATGTTGAAAATTGACTAAGTCTAGAAAATGCACACCTTGCTACTAGAAGGAGGCTATGCAGTCAAATGCCTTAGTCATTTTTCCAACACCCGTACACGCAGCATGGTGAAGGTGTTTGCTAAGATGCACGCGTCTGTGTCGTCAACGACAATGCTCAAACCTGTCACGCTACACGGCCAACGTGAAACGCAAAGAGATGAAGATTTTCAAAGGAAATGATGGGACTCCACCTACAAGCGCCCCTGCTGGCCACAAGCGCCCATGAAGTTAAAGGGTCAAAGGCAGTCATCAAGTGTTGCCAAGACAGTCATCTCCTTCATGCTTATGTTGGCTTTCCAGCGCATCATCCAACAAGATCACCTGATTCATCGATCGCCGACAAACGGAAGCAAAGACAAGAGATGTTTCATCAGGGGACTACAGTCACATCAAGCCAAAAGCGCCCCTGCAAGCCAAGGGCGCCCTCCATTTTGAGTCACCTGATGAACTCTTCAACAATTGCTTTCTACAAGGCATCTGCTCAGCATCCTTTCAGCTTCGCAATCAATCCAGTTGCACATTCACAGGACCTATCAAGCATTTGCAAACGAAGATCAAGCAGAAAACACCAAAGGTGAAGGCGAGATGAAAGACACAAAAATTGGCTAAGTGTTAAGGAAACTACACCTTCCTAGAAATAGGCGCCCAGCTTTTTGGGCAATCAGATGCAGTCTGTAAGCTCAGTGACCTCCAAGATGACCTCCGTTTTGATCAATCTCAACAATGACACCATTAGCGAAGACAATAGACAAATCAAACATCTGACGACAAAGATCAAATTGGGACCATTCGTGAAAGGTTGCAACATGAAAATAACAAGTCAAAAGGTCAAAGGCTCCCCTACAGGCCAGGGGCGCCCATGCTTTTGAGGCACTTAAACCAACTTTCACAATTCGCGAAGCCAGTCATCCTTTTCCGGGACTAAACTGGTTATCCATCCCATATTTCAGCAAGATCACCCAACTCATCAGTCATAAGTGATCTCAGATCAGAGCATGGAGGGTCAAACTGGAGGAATTGAAGAACACTCAAGAAATTGACTAAGTCTGGTGAAAAATGCACCTTCTTGGGAAAAGGCGCCCAAGAATCAGAGGCATCAGACTCAAGTTTTGAGCTTTGCAGCTCCCCAATACACTGTCACATCCCCCATGTCATGCCCTCCCATGGTGGATGATTGTGGAAGAAAAACCAATAAATAAATAAGACTAGACTTGTTGAAAGGATGGTTGGGTAGATAGTTCATAAATATGAAGCATGGCGGGAGTATGGAAGGAGGAAACATGTATGAACAAACTGAAGGCTGCACTTGGAAGAAATAATCAATGTAGGAGACAACCATTATGGGCGCAAAATTGAATGGAAGGTCATCCCATCAATAAGGTATGGCCTCCCTTTTCTAAACGAGGACACTTCATGTCACGGGAAGAAAAAGGAGGATGTCAAAAACTACGATTAAAAAAATCTCCACCATCACTTTGTCTGCAGACACTCGAAGAGATAGAAAATAAGTGGGAGAGAGGGGACTTTAGACAGAGAGTGTGTGCGTAAGAAGGGCAGAGGCAGACTCACTTGTAAGAAAATATAGGATAAAGGGTGAAGGCAAAGAGAGATTTCGGGGGAGATGGCACGCAGATGGTAGAAGAACATGAGAAATAGAAGCGTTCAGGCATAGAGAGAAGAGAAATTTCTTAGCTGAGGTCGATAGGAGGTAAGAAGAGAACATGGCATGGGAGGGAAAGACAGATAGAATGCAGAATCTACACAAGAAAAAGAGAAGAACAAGGGCAAAGAAATTTGAGGAAGCAAGGCCATATGTGCATGTAATGAATTTGTTAAGATGACTTTCAAGCAAATGCTATCGACAGGAGTGAAAGCCACGTTCCACAACCATAGCCATCTCTCCTTGTCTAAGCCAGGAGGAAGGCCGGTAATAGGCTATAAGCATCCATCAAAAATCAAAAGACCATGAAAATGCATGGAGAAGGAATGCAAAGAGCGCACAGGTGATAAAGAGCAGAGATAAGCATGAAAAGGAAGAACGGAGGCGAGACTGAGTGGACAAGCGTAAGGATTGAAGACTACAGGAGGAAGTTGCACCCCCACACATCAGTTGCCAGGTAGTTAATTTATAATAATTTTATTAGAAAAGTCATGGTTGCTAGTAGAAGACAAAAGGCCTCTTATTCCTTGCAAACCTGTAGTATAACGATTCTCCTATTCTTCTGAGTGGAAAATAGGGAAGCAAAGACAAGGTACGTGAACTGTTTGACAAAATGCCTCAATGAAATGCGGTATTCCATTTAATCTTGAGATTAGCTATTGTACATGAACTGTCAAGTTTAAGGAATGAATAATGGTTGTAAAATAAGAAAAATCATTGCAAATACTGCTGCCATCAAATTTCCTCTGATTTCTTATTTGTGGATCATATTAAAAGTTTTTCATCTTCTTTCGTGAGTCTTCCATTCACACAAATAATTATGTTGATTTCATCTTATGTCCATTCAAAATGTTATTTGATTTCAATTTTAAGTTAGTTGCATAGGCATCTGACTCACCACACAAATTCAAAAACATTGCAATAGTGGCCACAATCAACCTCTTACGGTTCATCCTCACACCCCAAAAGGAGCTTTACCTTTTCCTCTAAACTTTCTAGGTTTTATTCAATTTAAATATGATAAAAAGTAACTGTATCAATTAGTGTGGATGCTATACCTACTTGGAGATTTTTCAACAGAATGTTCTATTAGTAGGAAATAAATCGTAAGGACACTTTTATGATTTTAAGGATTAAGCATATATATAGTTGATACATTTAGTCACATGAGGTGGGAATTTGAAAGAGATGTTGTGAGTTTGGGTTGTTCATGTTGAATTATTTCATTTTCTTGATGTTGGAAGTTCTTAATAGACAAAAGTGGAAGGTAATGTATACTCTTACCTTAATATTTTACGACGAATGGGGTGGCATAGAGTTTTAGATCGAAACTATGGCTATACCTACCTCTTTGTAGAATGTACTAGGAGATAGACTTCCTCAAATGAGCTTTGGTCTATAGTTACTAATAATATAAGGAATGATGTTCTCATTGAATGGCACTACAACCACACTTTACTAAACATATCTTTCACGTTGAAACTTGACACTCTTGATAAATTATTGACACTGTGGTAAATGCCTTATATGCCTACATGATGTCTATCCACCTCTTAAATATAATAACCTTTGATATGGGAATTATTATATGAACGAATGAAGGATATTAGAGTTATAGTGAGCCACAATGATTGCATACTAAATGGAAGGAAAATATTGTTGAGTTTGAGTAAGAGATAAACCCGAGGTAAACATGTTATGCAACATCTCATGATACCTTACTAATGACCATCAAGGTCACATTTAGTATAAATGGCAAGTATGCATGAATTATCCAATCTATGAACTAAACTATTATAATAATATGGGATTGCGCAAAAGGATAAAATGAATCAAAGGTTAAGAATAATATTATTAGTATCAATATTATTGCGAGTACATTGACATCTAATGATCTTGTAGATAAATTGTTGACAACCATCTAGAGTTGATTTGCATATTAACTCTAACTAGAACAAGTTTATAACTATTTTCTTTCAAAGTATCATAATATTTGTATGGCCTTATCGAGGTATGGCACATTCTAATGGGAATTGATTGTCATGTCCCCTTCTCAGTGACATCTCTCAGATGACAGGATTGGCCTATCATAATGGTCTCCGAAATCACGGACCGATAAATAAATGGTTTGCCCAAATTTTCACCAAATAGGATTGATCGTCATTCTTCACCCGCTCACCGAGGACATTTAAAGGACTATATTCTTAGTAAAGCCTACAGCAAGTAGGGACCATCACATTTTAGCCTACTGCATGCATCGTAGACTAATTCGTGAGTCCACAGACTGCACGGACCGCAATCAAGAAATATAGATATTAATATTTGACTGCATTGATTAAATATTATTCAATTAATCGCTTATAATATAAAGTTATAATTTAATATTATAAACTATGAATTCTTGAGGCCATCATGAAGGAAGGGGCCAGTTGATATTTTAATTAATAATTAAATATTCAGAGGAGAACTATGGAGAAGTGAAAATATTAAAAGATGAATATTTCATTAAAACCCTATTTTCAAGGGAATCGCACTTTTCAGTGTATTTGAGGGTTTGCCTTGGGAATTGAGCCCATTATGTGATTATTGAGTTTTGAAAACTGATCAATTTTGGTCTGAGCCTGAGACTTAGGGTTTCATGTTCGTTTGCCTTGGGGGACGAGCCATCTCCAACGGAAAGCAATTCAGAGTAAAATATCACTTGATTTATTGCCGCTAGAGGTTTCTTTACCGGAAAACACAGAGTTTCCGTAGTTTACTATCTGTCCAGAGGCTCTTCAAAGATTTTGCTCCGTGAGATCACCATTAGCCTAAAGAACTATATTCAGAGTCTTAGACATCAACTTTGAGGAGGCCGTACAAATTAAAAGACTGTTTCTGCCAGGCCGTACTTCTGACAGGGCCGTACCATTGTCCCTGGGCCGTACTCTTGAAATTAAAATAAACGCCTTCATTTGAGATCTCCAGTTTGCTTCAAAGTGGGCGCCAATACCATTTGACCAATTTGTGCATGCCAGAAGGAGGGAACGAGACCATATTTATTTCTGCCGTACTGATTTGTACCTTCAGCCGTACCAGAAAATCAGGTTCTTTTCATAATAAAAATTCATTATTTGTCTTGCATGTTATCAGATCATTTTTATATGAAGATCATTTGATGAATAAAGGAAACGCCTTTAGTTCTTATTGTATTCCTCGAGTAAATTGAAGATTTAGAATTTCTATTGAATTTATTATATTTTTCTGTAAGAGCCGTACTATCATTAAATGCATTGAAAACACAAAAAATTGCAAAAACTTCAAAACGTCAGAAAAACCTAAAAATATCAGTTAGAGCATTGTCAGAGGGAAACCAGGGGTTTCTACATTGATTTCATAAATTAATAGGATCATGATGCTTAATCATAATAATCAAATATCAATTTGGAGCCATATTGGGGCTTCACATAATTGTCATATTGTAAATAGATGATGAGTCTTACTACTCTTACTATTAGTAAATGTATCTTGAAAGAGATACTTATTCTACCAAGTTATCCTCTTTTATGAATGTTTAAGGGGTTTTCCATTAGTATAATATAATGGTTCAAGATATCAAAAACAGATACACAAGATATTTAAGAGTACTAAACCATGTTTTATATAGGTTATCATGTTCTAAGCCCAAATAGAACCCTATAGTATAAACTATGTGATAGTATCATCAACCTACCAAATGTTGCATGATCTCCTCGACAATTAAGTTGCGAGGGTCCTAGGATGTTCAAATTGAATTAGGATCGATTTCTATGCGAGGCCTAGTGTGGTATGGATGTCCTAGTCAGAAGATCCTAAATATAGGCTTACTATATTATGAGCTTAGTTAAGCGTCCTCCTACCTACTACAGGGCATTAATAATTGAAGGGAATCGCTAATAAAACTTTTCATGGGAATTTGATTGTAAGCCTTTGAGAAACATTTTGAGGAGAACTACGTATGACTTTGACCTGTTTGGAAGCGGTAACGTAGGCGGTCCTTGGGCGAAGGATGCCCCTGTGACTTCAAGTCCATAAGGGGAGGGCTTAGGGGGGGAAACTCCAAGGGTTGGGGTTGTTCCTAATTGGTTTGACCTTCTCTCTTTAGTAGGCCTCGAGTTGAGACGGAATGGGTACCGAATGGGTATGAGCAAGTTAAGGAAATCTAATACTATGTATTTAACACCTAATATGCTTCTGTATAGTAAGCGAAGATTGATTACCTTATAATTAGTATTGTATATATGTATAAGTTTGCCAAAGTCCATCTCGTGTTGGATCCATATGACTTTATGTGTTGTGAAAACTGACTCTATATCTAGAGGTCTCTATGTATAGGCCTGTGTACCTATTGATTGTGATTTGCGATTTGTGTTTTGTATGACCCGCCCAAGAGTGA
>VDFB02279517.1:0-36105 GCA_007258455.2 Sequoia sempervirens | reverse complement strand
TTGGTGAGGACTCATGGATCCAAGTTTGTGTCAGGCTGGGCACGTCTGCACTCTCAACTTGCAGACTCTACCAAGTCTGCAGAAAAAACTCAAAATCAACTCAAAATTTTCAAAATGAAAAACCAATGAATTTTTTTTTTTTTTTTCTTTAAATTTCCTAGTTTTTCTACCAAGTCTGAGTCTGAACACTATGGAATAAATACACCTTATAATGCTCATAGAAAAATAAATTGTCATACTGTAATTGTTGTGTATATCTAAACAATCTTCTAACTTCCCACCAGAGACAGTGAATACTATTTACTGATGTTTTACAGAATCACAAAATGTACATTATACAACATTTTAAACAGGACAAAAGGAAGGAAGGAACCAGCAATGCTATCTAACTTGATTTAAACAAGAAGAAAAAGCTATTCTACACATTATGTTACATGATTTCCTCAAAAACCATATCTTTAGTGACAAAATGGGAAACATATAGCAATGCATACTCCTCAATCTTCGTTACATGAAGCTGAAAAATAACAAGAAGCAGAAGATGGGCCCATTGAAATCTATCCCTTAGATCTACAACAAAGCACAGTACTTTTATGTATGTTAAGGAAAGACCTTCCAACCTCCACGAAAACACTAAACTGATAAATTATATAACAGAATCAGGAGTGTCCCTGCAGTGAAGGGCTACTCAACAGTTATATCAAAGAAATGTATGCATAATTGACCAATATAACAAGACCCAAATTTTCCCACTACTCAAAACAATGCTAATCTGTTCAAAACATTATGCTTGGCTGATTAAGTTGCTTTTTAAATTCACTTTAAAATTTCCATTCATTTCATCTTTCCTGGTAAAAAAGTGTCAAGGGAGCAACCTCTGCAAAACAGAAAAGAACATAAGAGTAAACATACCTCAAAAACATGAAGATGCTTCTTAGCATCAGGCATCTTATCTCTGCTCACACGAGCCTTGAGAAAGGTTTTGATGATATTAAGGATAACTTCCAATTCTGAGGGAGACCTTGAAACCTAAACAGATAAAGAAAGCCATTTAGAAGAAGCTATGAAATACATTGAGCATACAGTCTAAAATAAATAAAAGCACATATGTTACACAGACACCAGAAATTATACACAGAGGATACAAATCTCTCCAGAACACATTTTAAATAAAATAATAAAGATGACTACAAAATAAGAGCACTTAAAAGAAAGTAAAAATGCATAATAGATAATATTTAGCATATATCTTCAAGCCCTCTGAATGATACTCACTTCATTCAGTTGCTAACCCCGACACTTATGCTCATATATGAAAACTATCAAGAACTAGCCTAAAAGTTAGAAGAAATACATTGCATCAAGAAGTTTATGCTTAGAAAAATATACGAAGTCGCTGTTCTATAATATTATCACATAATACTCTTCAATCTGCTTGTACAAAAAGCTGTACTTCTAATTGCGGGTGCACCTAACAGAATGCACTTCCAAATTATCATCATAGCAAACATTTGTTGGTACAAACAAATTTCCTCAAACATAGGAACAAAAAGAACTTTATTTAGTCAAAGGATCTTAACAAAATAAATGTCAAAGCATATTGCTAACTATGAGAATGCCAAGCTGATATACATCTTGTTACTTGTTGTACCCAAAATAAATTTTTGCTTCAATAAGACATTTTTCCTAAAATGATCTAAATCATGTAAAATTGTTGTCAAAAGTATGTTTTAGGTCAAACAAAACATAGGCTTTTTGTGGGTTTGTGTCAAGGAAGATGCTTGCAAATTTCTGAAAATTTGAAAATTAGGGTTTCAAACCCCTATTTTTAAGAAAACCCCTAAAAATAGGACCTTTCCAAAATTAGTTGAAAATGATTTTGATAGGATGAATTGACTTCACAATCACACTGGTCAAGTCAAAATCACCAAAAAGTTTGTTTTACTCTGGTGGATTTATTTTCATTTTTCAAGAAGAAAGCTAGGACCTCCACAGCCATTAATGGCAAAATGGCCAATACCAGGTGGTGAAATCAAAGCCTCAAAAGCTTCAACGAAGAATCCATGGCGAAAATGCTTGAAATGATGCTCTATGATGGAGGGGATTTTCCAAAGTGAAAAATGTTGAAAATTGACTAAGTCTAGAAAATGCACACCTTGCTACTAGAAGGAGGCTATGCAGTCAAATGCCTTAGTCATTTTTCCAACACCCGTACACGCAGCATGGTGAAGGTGTTTGCTAAGATGCACGCGTCTGTGTCGTCAACGACAATGCTCAAACCTGTCACGCTACACGGCCAACGTGAAACGCAAAGAGATGAAGATTTTCAAAGGAAATGATGGGACTCCACCTAAAAGCGCCCCTGTTGGCCACAGGCGCCCATGAAGTTAAAGGGTCAAAGGCAGTCATCAAGTGTTGCCAAGACAGTCATCTCCTTCATGCTTCTGTTGGCTTTCCAGCGCATCATCCAACAAGATCCCCTGATTCATCGATCGCCGACAAACGGAAGCAAAGACAAGAGATGTTTCATCAGGGGACTACAGTCACATCAAGCCAAAAGCGCCCCTGCAAGCCAAGGGCGCCCTCCATTTTGAGTCACCTGATGAACTCTTCAACAATTGCTTTCTACAAGGCATCTGCTCAGCATCCTTTCAGCTTCGCAATCAATCCAGTTGCACATTCACAGGACCTATCAAGCATTTGCAAACGAAGATCAAGCAGAAAACACCAAAGGTGAAGGCGAGATGAAAGACACAAAAATTGGCTAAGTGTTAAGGAAACTACACCTTCCTAGAAATAGGCGCCCAGCTTTTTGGGCAATCAGATGCAGTCTGTAAGCTCAGTGACCTCCAAGATGACCTCCGTTTTGATCAATCTCAACAATGACACCATTAGCGAAGACAATAGACAAATCAAACATCTGACGACAAAGATCAAATTGGGACCATTCGTGAAAGGTTGCAACATGAAAATAACAAGTCAAAAGGTCAAAGGCTCCCCTACAGGCCAGGGGCGCCCA
The DNA here is from genome assembly GCA_007258455.2 of Sequoia sempervirens. NCBI lineage: Eukaryota > Viridiplantae > Streptophyta > Pinopsida > Cupressales > Cupressaceae > Sequoia > Sequoia sempervirens. The sequence goes on along the minus strand of VDFB02279517.1, from coordinate 33,086 downwards.
TGCTTTTGAGGCACTTAAACCAACTTTCACAATTCGCGAAGCCAGTCATCCTTTTCCGGGACTAAACTGGTTATCCATCCCATATTTCAGCAAGATCACCCAACTCATCAGTCATAAGTGATCTCAGATCAGAGCATGGAGGGTCAAACTGGAGGAATTGAAGAACACTCAAGAAATTGACTAAGTCTGGTGAAAAATGCACCTTCTTGGGAAAAGGCGCCCAAGAATCAGAGGCATCAGACTCAAGTTTTGAGCTTTGCAGCTCCCCAATACACTGTCACATCCCCCATGTCATGCCCTCCCATGGTGGATGATTGTGGAAGAAAAACCAATAAATAAATAAGACTAGACTTGTTGAAAGGATGGTTGGGTAGATAGTTCATAAATATGAAGCATGGCGGGAGTATGGAAGGAGGAAACATGTATGAACAAACTGAAGGCTGCACTTGGAAGAAATAATCAATGTAGGAGACAACCATTATGGGCGCAAAATTGAATGGAAGGTCGTCCCATCAATAAGGTATGGCCTCCCTTTTCTAAACGAGGACACTTCATGTCACGGGAAGAAAAAGGAGGATGTCAAAAACTACGATTAAAAAAATCTCCACCATCACTCTGTCTGCAGACACTCGAAGAGATAGAAAATAAGTGGGAGAGAGGGGACTTTAGACAGAGAGTGTGTGCGTAAGAAGGGCAGAGGCAGACTTACTTGTAAGAAAATATAGGATAAAGGGTGAAGGCAAAGAGAGATTTCGGGGGAGATGGCACGCAGATGGTAGAAGAACATGAGAAATAGAAGCGTTCAGGCATAGAGAGAAGAGAAATTTCTTAGCTGAGGTCGATAGGAGGTAAGAAGAGAACATGGCATGGGAGGGAAAGACAGATAGAATGCAGAATCTACACAAGAAAAAGAGAAGAACAAGGGCAAAGAAATTTGAGGAAGCAAGGCCATATGTGCATGTAATGAATTTGTTACGATGACTTTCAAGCAAATGCTATCGACAGGAGTGAAAGCCACGTTCCACAACCATAGCCATCTCTCCTTGTCTAAGCCAGGAGGAAGGCCGGTAATAGGCTATAAGCATCCATCAAAAATCAAAAGACCATGAAAATGCATGGAGAAGGAATGCAAAGAGCGCACAGGTGATAAAGAGCAGAGATAAGCATGAAAAGGAAGAACGGAGGCGAGACTGAGTGGACAAGCGTAAGGATTGAAGACTACAGGAGGAAGTTGCACCCCCACACATCAGTTGCCAGGTAGTTAATTTATAATAATTTTATTAGAAAAGTCATGGTTGCTAGTAGAAGACAAAAGGCCTCTTATTCCTTGCAAACCTGTAGTATAACGATTCTCCTATTCTTCTGAGTGGAAAATAGGGAAGCAAAGACAAGGTACGTGAACTGTTTGACAAAATGCCTCAATGAAATGCGGTATTCCATTTAATCTTGAGATTAGCTATTGTACATGAACTGTCAAGTTTAAGGAATGAATAATGGTTGTAAAATAAGAAAAATCATTGCAAATACTGCTGCCATCAAATTTCCTCTGATTTCTTATTTGTGGATCATATTAAAAGTTTTTCATCTTCTTTCGTGAGTCTTCCATTCACACAAATAATTATGTTGATTTCATCTTATGTCCATTCAAAATGTTATTTGATTTCAATTTTAAGTTAGTTGCATAGGCATCTGACTCACCACACAAATTCAAAAACATTGCAATAGTGGCCACAATCAACCTCTTACGGTTCATCCTCACACCCCAAAAGGAGCTTTACCTTTTCCTCTAAACTTTCTAGGTTTTATTCAATTTAAATATGATAAAAAGTAACTGTATCAATTAGTGTGGATGCTATACCTACTTGGAGATTTTTCAACAGAATGTTCTATTAGTAGGAAATAAATCGTAAGGACACTTTTATGATTTTAAGGATTAAGCATATATATAGTTGATACATTTAGTCACATGAGGTGGGAATTTGAAAGAGATGTTGTGAGTTTGGGTTGTTCATGTTGAATTATTTCATTTTCTTGATGTTGGAAGTTCTTAATAGACAAAAGTGGAAGGTAATGTATACTCTTACCTTAATATTTTACGACGAATGGGGTGGCATAGAGTTTTAGATCGAAACTATGGCTATACCTACCTCTTTGTAGAATGTACTAGGAGATAGACTTCCTCAAATGAGCTTTGGTCTATAGTTACTAATAATATAAGGAATGATGTTCTCATTGAATGGCACTACAACCACACTTTACTAAACATATCTTTCACGTTGAAACTTGACACTCTTGATAAATTATTGACACTGTGGTAAATGCCTTATATGCCTACATGATGTCTATCCACCTCTTAAATATAATAACCTTTGATATGGGAATTATTATATGAACGAATGAAGGATATTAGAGTTATAGTGAGCCACAATGATTGCATACTAAATGGAAGGAAAATATTGTTGAGTTTGAGTAAGAGATAAACCCGAGGTAAACATGTTATGCAACATCTCATGATACCTTACTAATGACCATCAAGGTCACATTTAGTATAAATGGCAAGTATGCATGAATTATCCAATCTATGAACTAAACTATTATAATAATATGGGATTGCGCAAAAGGATAAAATGAATCAAAGGTTAAGAATAATATTATTAGTATCAATATTATTGCGAGTACATTGACATCTAATGATCTTGTAGATAAATTGTTGACAACCATCTAGAGTTGATTTGCATATTAACTCTAACTAGAACAAGTTTATAACTATTTTCTTTCAAAGTATCATAATATTTGTATGGCCTTATCGAGGTATGGCACATTCTAATGGGAATTGATTGTCATGTCCCCTTCTCAGTGACATCTCTCAGATGACAGGATTGGCCTATCATACGACCCTCGTAGGCCGATGGACTGGATAGGGGGTCACTTCGGAGCTTGGCTCAGCCACAGCAGGATTGATCAGTCTTCGCTCGCTCAACGGAGGATATTTGCGAATTGCCATTTTTAGCAGTTCTTGGCAGCAAAGGGGACCACCGCTTTAGCCGGCCGTATGCATCGATTCACTCCAGAGTCTGTCAGCATCAGACGGATCAGTAATCGGGTTAGAAACAAGTGAGATATTAATATTTGATCGTATTGATTAAATATTAATTAATTAACGTTTATAATATAAAGTTATAATTTAATATTATAACTTAAGTGAATTCCTTGAGGGGTGCGCCATCATGAAGGAAGGGGCCAGTTTGATATTTTAATTAATAATTAAATATTCAGTGGAGAACTATGGAGAAATGAAAATATTAAAAGATGAATATTTCATTAAAACCCTATTTTCAAGGGAATCGCACTTTTCAGTGTATTTGAGGGTTTGCCTTGGGAATTGAGCCCATTATGTGATTATTGAGTTTTGAAACTGAACAATTTTGGTCTGAGCCTGAGACTTAGGGTTTCATGTTCGTTTGCCTTGGGGAACGAGCCATCTCCAACGGAAAGCAATTCAGAGAGTGTGCAATATCACTTGATTTATTGCCAGCAGAGGTTTTCTTACTCAGAGAAAACTACAGAGCTTCAGAGTTTACTATTTGTCAGAGGTTTCCTTCAGTATTTGTTTCCAGAGATCAGTCATTGGCTGGGGGGCACCATATTCAGAGTCTTAGACATCAACTTTGAGGAGGCCGTACAAATTAAAAGACTGTTTCTGCCAGGCCGTACTTCTGACAGGGCCGTACCATTGTCCCTGGGCCGTACTCTTCAGATTAAAATAAACGCCTTCATTTGAGATCTCCAGTTTGCTTCAAAGTGGGCGCCAATACCATTTGACCAATTTGTGCATGCCAGAAGGAGGGAACGAGACCATATTTATTTCTGCCGTACTGATTTGTACCTTCAGCCGTACCAGAAAATCAGGTTCTTTTCATAATAAAAATTCATTATTTGTCTTGCATGTTATCAGATCATTTTTATATGAAGATCATTTGATGAATAAAGGAAACGCCTTTAGTTCTTATTGTATTCCTCGAGTAAATTGAAGATTTAGAATTTCTATTGAATTTATTATATTTTTCTGTAAGAGCCGTACTATCATTAAATGCATTGAAAACACAAAAAATTGCAAAAACTTCAAAACGTCAGAAAAACCTAAAAATATCAGTTAGAGCATTGTCAGAGGGAAACCAGGGGTTTCTACATTGATTTCATAAATTAATAGGATCATGATGCTTAATCATAATAATCAAATATCAATTTGGAGCCATATTGGGGCTTCACATAATTGTCATATTGTAAATAGATGATGAGTCTTACTACTCTTACTATTAGTAAATGTATCTTGAAAGAGATACTTATTCTACCAAGTTATCCTCTTTTATGAATGTTTAAGGGGTTTTCCATTAGTATAATATAATGGTTCAAGATATCAAAAACAGATACACAAGATATTTAAGAGTACTAAACCATGTTTTATATAGGTTATCATGTTCTAAGCCCAAATAGAACCCTATAGTATAAACTATGTGATAGTATCATCAACCTACCAAATGTTGCATGATCTCCTCGACAATTAAGTTGCGAGGGTCCTAGGATGTTCAAATTGAATTAGGATCGATTTCTATGCGAGGCCTAGTGTGGTATGGATGTCCTAGTCAGAAGATCCTAAATATAGGCTTACTATATTATGAGCTTAGTTAAGCGTCCTCCTACCTACTACAGGGCATTAATAATTGAAGGGAATCGCTAATAAAACTTTTCATGGGAATTTGATTGTAAGCCTTTGAGAAACATTTTGAGGAGAACTACGTATGACTTTGACCTGTTTGGAAGCGGTAACGTAGGCGGTCCTTGGGCGAAGGATGCCCCTGTGACTTCAAGTCCATAAGGGGAGGGCTTAGGGGGGGAAACTCCAAGGGTTGGGGTTGTTCCTAATTGGTTTGACCTTCTCTCTTTAGTAGGCCTCGAGTTGAGACGGAATGGGTACCGAATGGGTATGAGCAAGTTAAGGAAATCTAATACTATGTATTTAACACCTAATATGCTTCTGTATAGTAAGCGAAGATTGATTACCTTATAATTAGTATTGTATATATGTATAAGTTTGCCAAATTCCATCTCGTGTTGGATCCATATGACTTTATGTGTTGTGAAAACTGACTCTATATCTAGAGGTCTCTATGTATAGGCCTGTGTACCTATTGATTGTGATTTGCGATTTGTGTTTTGTATGACCCGCCCAAGAGTGAACCTCTAGGATATTTGAGCAGTGTCAGGCAGTCATTGGACCGTGCCAATGAACGATGTCTCGGCTACTGCTAGAGATTAATCAGCATTCACCTAGTTCACAGAGGTGAAGGTAGCAGGCTACCCTAGTTATGATATGGCTGTAGCGATTGCACGGGTAGGGACCCATTTGTGCAGGTAACGGTAATCCGGGGCTAACCACATATTGAGAGGGTTTACAAGCTATCACTAGTATGCACGGAAGTGACCAATGCCATGTGTTACCCGGGATTGAGAAGAAGATAGCTGACAATACCACTAAGGTCACAAGGTAGTATATGTCGGGAGCTACTTCTTTCTAGGTGGACAGACTTGTCGCCGGTGGCCTATAGGCAATTGAAGTCAAAATCCACCGGGATTGGCAGGTTCACTACTTGGGGAACCCTTGGGATGGTGGACGGACCCGCAGTGTAGTATGGGATGCACTGAATCCTCTTCCCATTTGTCCAATGGTGCAGAAGACTGGTGGAAAGGATGGACCTGTTGGATGTTGTGGATGTGTTGTTGATATGTGGTTGTCATTGATGTCAACACTATTAGCATTTGGTGTACTAGAGGCTGTATATGTCAAGGATATTGAGAAAATTGTAAAAGAAAGTGTTCTAGGTTCCTAGTGGAACTGTGCAGGTCTTGAAGGTGTTTTGTTCTCTACGTTGAAGATTAGTTGGTGTGGATTAAAGGGTTTATTGTTGAGTATATCTAGATCATCTACTGGAAGTTTCAGAGGTCCGCGTGAAGTTTTGAATGTGTTGTGGTCTAACAGTGTTTTTGTGGTCTCTGTCAGTGTTCCTAAATGAAGATTGTGTGATTCTATTAATCTTAGTTGTTGCGGATGTTTCTCTGTTGTTTCTTGGTGCTCTCAGATGTCTCTAGATCATTCTCTATCTTTTTGGTACGTCCACATTGACCGATGAGCTCGTGATTGAAGATCTTTTCTTGCGCATGTTCGGTTTTTCATGTTCCTGGCCGACATGTTGGTGGCAGCATGTTGTGGATCTTCGTGCTGAAAGTAACTAAAGTCTTTTTGTGTTGGAGATGTTAATTTGGGTCTCCACTATGTTGAGGCCAACCTTGGTGGATTTGCATTAAAAGTTTATTTGTAAATTTGGGCCGACATTGCAAATATGTTCTATTTTCTTAGCCGACTAAGTTGTGATGAAATCTCATGTAGCGGATATATAAGTGCAATTGTTTCATCGGTGAAGAGTGTGCTTCGTGTGCTCCTGTGTGTGTATGTGTGAATATCATTTGATTGCAGAGCAGAGTGTGTAGAAGATTGTGCGAAGTATGAAGAAGTGTTGAGCTTAATTGGAACTGTAATCAGGCTTGTGCAGAAGCTATTTTCTCAGTTCATACCCTCTAGATTTTTAATCCTATTTTGTTGGGCAATGAGCCCCTTTTGTATTTGAGTAGTGAGCTCTAGGCAGTGTGCTTGAATGCATGTGCATTCCCCTTATTATTTCTCATTATACTTTTAACAGAGTATAATATTGTGGATTAACATCCACCATGGTTTTTCCCCTAACAGGGTTTCCACATAAAAAAAATCTTGGTGTTAATTGTTTGTGGTTAATTGCTTATTCATCAAATCTGAGATTAAAGTTAAGATAAGTTGGAAAAGTTTAAATTTTTGTAACAACTGATTCACCCCCCCTCTCAGTTGTATGTCCTTGTTTTGCCAACAATTGGTATCAGAGCAGGTTCCTCTGAAGAAGTCTAAAAGCTCGAGGTGATCCGAGATGGCAACATTCAAGAAGGACAATCCGAGATTTGATGGCACTAACTATTCAATGTGGAAAGTTAGGATGCGATGTCACTTAAGGTGTATTGATGAAGCTTTCTGGAAGATTACAAGAAATCCATATACTATTCCTCAGAATGGTCCCTCAACTCCTGATGAGATCAAAGATGCTGAAAATAGCATTAGGGCTATTGAAGCTTTGGTGAGTGCTCTGACAGATTCAGAGATGGCTAATGTGATGGGTCTACAAACAGCTCATGAGATTTGGACGAAAATGGAAACTTTGTATGAAGGAGATGCACAGGTGAAGATGGCTAACCTATAGAGCTTGAAAGGCAAGTATGAGAATTTGAAGATGGGTGGAGATGAAAATATCACTTCCTTTATGCAGAGAGTAAATGAAATAGTGATGGGTATTAAATGTGTCGGTGGTTCTGTGGATGAGGATGAAATTGTGGCTAAAGTACTTAGATCCTTGCCTCCCTCCTACAAAATGAAGGTTCATGCTATTGAAGAGTTCAGATCAATAAACAAGATGACAAGAGACACGTGGATCGGTAAGCTTGCTGCTTTTGAAATAAGCGAATTTGGTGAATCTACACCGAAGACTGAATCTGCATTCAAGGCTAGTGTATCCGGAAGTAACAGACAAAGATATAGTCTGGAAGAGAGTTCCAGAAAGATATCCAAGTCTGATGAAGAACTGAAATAGCTTGAAGATAAAGAAAGAGAAGTAGAAGAATTGGAAGCACTGATTGCAAAGCAAGAAGGGAGAGGAAAAGGTAAGTATGAAGATTTATTGCCTATTAAATGTTTTTCATGCAGTAAAATAGGTCATTTTGCATCAAGATGTGCTGAAAGAGTTCCTAGATCTAAGCCTAAAAAGTCTAGATTCCAAAAGAGATGCTACTTTGCTGAAGAAGTAGTGACTGATGATGAGTCTAATAAAGATAATGGAAATGAAGATGAATGGGCTTTCATTGCTACCATTGAAGATAATCCTGTGGCTACCGAATCTACTAAAAATGAAAAAGCTCTTACAGCCCAAGTTGAAGAAAAAGATGAGTGGGTCATTGATAGTGGATGCTCACATCATATGACCAGTGATAAAAGCAAATTTGTTCCGGTAAATCAAATCAGTCAGGAGGCACAAACAAATGCAAGTGTAGAAGAAAGATCAGAAGAGTCAGAAGCTCAAGAATGTCCCAAAACTCCAAGGTATGTAAAGTTGAATCATTCTGAAAATCAAATCATAGGAGATAAGAGTAAAGGAGTGCAAACTAGAAGAAAAATTGCAGAAGAATATTGTCTGATCTTCAAGATTGAACCTAAAAATGTCACCGAAGCCTGTCAAGATGAACACTGGTTGGAAGCTATGAAGGAAGAGCTGACACTAATTGAAAAGAACGACACATGGCTACTGGTTTTGAGGCCTAAAGACAAAAATGTGATTGGTACTAAATGGGTATTTAGAAACAAGCTGAATGAAGAAGGTGAAGTGGTCTAGAATAAAGCAAGACTGGTATGTAAAGGGTATTCTCAAATGGAAGGTGTTGATTTTGAAGAAACCTTTGCCCCTATCGCTAGGATTGAAGTTGTTAGACTATTTCTTGCTTATGTTGCACACGAGAACTATAAAGTCTATCAAATGGATGTAAAGTCTGCATTTCTGAATGGAGAACTAGAAGAAGAAGTGTACATTGAACAGCCGGATGGATTTCAGCTAACAAACAAGGGAGATATGGTTTGCAAATTGAAGAAATCTCTGTATGGACTTAAGCAAGACCCCAGAGCCTAGTATGCTAGATTGAACAAATACCTACTGAAGCTTGGATTCACTAAAGGTACTGTTGATAGCAACTTATACTTCAAATTAGATAATGATAAGGAGTTAATTATAGAAGTTTTTGTTGATGACATCATTTTTGGAGGAGATGATAATATATGTATGAAGTTTGTTGATGAAATGAAGAGTGAATTTGAGATGAGTATGATTGGAGAAATGAAGTTCTTTCTGGGATTGCAAGTTACATAGTTGGACAAGGGCATCTTCATATCTCAGTTCAAATATGTGAAAGAATTGTTGAAGAAGTTTGGAATGGACGACTCCAAACCTGTTGGTACCCCCATGGTGACCGGATGTAAGTTGACACAGAATGATGACTCTCCTAAGGCAAATCAAACCAGATATAGGTCAGTGATTGATGGATTGCTCTACTTGACTCAGACTAGACCAGACATTATAAATGTTGTATGTATGGTTGCTAGATTTCAGGTCGATCCAAAAGAATCACATGTAACTGTTGTCAAGAGAATTTTCAAATATCTAAAAGGAACAATTGACTTTGGACTTTGGTATCCAAAGGATGATGATCTCACTTTGTGTGCATATACTGATGCGGATTGGGCTGGTGATGTAGATGACACGAAAAGTACTAGTGGTGGTGCTTTCTTCCTAGGGAAGAAGCTGGTATCCTGGTTAAGTAAAAAGCAAAACTCAATTTCTCTATCTACTGCCGAAGCAAAATACATTGCTGCTGCCAATAATTGTACTCAAGGATATGGATGAAACAGATGCCGAGAGAGATATCGTGTGGTGGATATATGAAGAGCCTATTACATGATCGTGACAACTCAAGTGCAATAAATATCTCTACGAATCCGGGTACACTCTTATTAGAATAAACATATATCAATCGCTTCATTTCTGAGGGAGAAAGGAATGAGAAAGAAGTTTGACTGGAGTATGTGCCTACCAAAGAACAGATTGCAGATATATTTACTAAGCCATTGCCGAAGGATACTTTTGAGTATCTCAGAGGAATGCTAGGGGTAATCACCCCTCCTGATAAGAACTAAAAGATGCATTTGCTTGCATCAATCCGTGAACTTCATTTCTATATTCTAATCTAGATTGATATTTTTGTGGCTGCTACTCAGGGGGAGTAGTTAGATGTGCAAATATGTGGTTCAGAGCGTGTAATGGAAAGGTCATTGTTACCTTTTCCATTGATGTCAAAGGGGGAGAAGCGTAATGTGAAAAATCCTTTCAAGAGAAGTGCAGAAGAAGTCAATGTGTTGGGTTGATGGTATTTTTCACATCATGTGTTGCCATCAATGCCAAAGGGGGAGATTGTTGGATGATGTGGATGTGTTGCTAATATGTGGTTGTCATTGATGTCAACACTATTAGCATTTGGTGTACTAGAGGATGTATATGTCAAGGATATTGAGAAAATTGTAAAAGAAAGTGTTCTAGGTTCCCAGTGGAACTGTGCAAGTCTTGAAGGTGTTTTGTTCTCTACGTTGAAGATTAGTTGGTGTGGATTAAAGGGTTTATTGTTGAGTATATCTAGATCATCTACCGGAAGTTTCAGAGGTCCGTGTGAAGTTTTGAGTGTGTTGTGGTCTGACAGTGTTTATGTGGTCTCTGTCAGTGTTCCTAAATGAAGATTGTGTGATTTTGTTGATCTCAGTTGTTGCGGATGTTTCTCTGTTGTTTCTTGGTGCTCTCAGATGTCTCTAGATCATTCTCTATCTTTTTGGTACGTCCACATTGACCGATGAGCTCGTGATTGAAGATCGTTTCTTGCGCATGTTCGATTTTAACTTTTTCATGTTCCTGGTAGCGTGTTGTGGATCTTCGTGGTGAAAGTAACTAAAGTCTTTTTGTGTTGGAGATTTTAATTTGAGTCTCCACTATGTTGAGGCCGACCTTCGTGGATTCGCATTAAAAATTTATTTGTAAATTTGGGCCAGCATTAAAAATATGTTCTATTTTCTTGGTCGACTAAGTTGTGATGAAATCTCATGTAGCAGATATATAAGTGCGATTGTTTCATCGATGAAGAGTGTGCTTTGTGTGCTCCTGTGTGTGTATGTGCGAATATCATTTGATTGCAGAGAAAAGTGTGAAGAAGATTGTGCGAAGTATGAAGAAGTGTGAGCTTAATTGGAATTGTAATCAAACTTGTGCAGAAGCTATTTTCTCAGTTCATACCCTCTGGATTTTTAATCCTATTCTGTTGAGCAGTGAGCCCCTTTTGTATTTGAGCAGTGAGCTCTAGGCAGTGTGCCTGAATGCATGTGCATTCCCCTTATTATTTCTCATTATACTTTTAACAGAGTATAATATTGTGGACGAACATCCACCGTGGTTTTTCCCCTAACAGGGTTTCCACGTAAAAAAAATCTTGGTGTTCTTTGTCTCTCTGATGTGTTAATTGCTTGTGGTTAATTGCTTATTCATCATATCTGAGATTAAAGTTAAGATAAGTTGGAAAATTTTAAATTTCTCTAACAACTGATTCACCCCCCCCCCCCTCTCTCAGTTGTATGTCCTTGTTTTGCCAACAGGACCCACGGTGTAGTGCGCAATGCACCGATATTCTTTCTATCTAGGATGCATTATGGACATGTGTTAGCCATTGTGATGTTTTAGCCAGTGTGATGTGTTATCCAACCATTGTGGATGTGATGTATGTTGGAGCTCGTCACTATGTATTTGTGATGTCTGCTAGAGCTCGTTATTGTGTATTTGTGATGTACGGTTAGAGCTTGTCACTGTGTATTGTGATATATGCTGGAGCCAATCGCTAATATAAATGTGATATGTGTATGAGACAATCATTGTTGTACTTGGAATGTACGCATGAGCTAATCATCATTATACTTATGATTTGTGTATGATCTAGTCACTATTATACTAGTGATGTGTACGAGCTAGTCAGCTTGTGTATATGGAGGTATGCTTGTGACTTGCATTGTGTATGATCTTTGGGATTTTGGTATGATATGCCCCTTGTGAATATTGTGAACATTTGTACACTAATGCCTGGTAATGTATGGTATGGACCCAACACCTGATAGCAAGATTATTATCATTATATTATAATTGACTGTTGATACCTTGCATGTATGAAATTAATAGTTATGGGTTAAAGGTGAGCTAATAGATCTCATACAAGAGGTGAGATTGAACTCCCTCTATCATTGTGGGGCGAACTACGATGCCTCTGATTCCCATGAGGGGATACGTAGGCAGGTTCATCATGAACCCTCGAGGCTTAGGTCGTAGGTCTAGGAAAGACCTTAACCTAGGGACCGTATCACTCTTTTGTGCAAGTATATATATCGGCAAGAATGAGTTGATGCCACCATGGGAATGGAGAAGTATTAAACTTAACACTATTAAGCTTCATTGAATATGATGGGTTGGTTAAGTTGGTAGTTATGCTTTGTTTATTAAAAAAAAAATTGTAGTGCCCAAGGGGCGGATTTTACATACACTTCATCAGAGTTGTTCCATCTCAGCAATGGATCTGTCAATGACACTTCAAGATCAACTGAGCAACCAAACTTAGGGATCGAACGGAGGCATTTCATCACAAAAAATTAATAAAAATGTGTTCAACTCTTCAAAGGGAAGCCTAAAGTCAAAGTAAGACTCAGTTGGCTGAAGTTAGGATATTTTGAAGGCTTTCCATGTCTAAAACATCCCCAAATTGGTGGAAATCAGTGTTGTGAACTCCAGATCAGGCTAATTGACTCCTCCATCATGTGTTGGCGCCCAAACTTGATGCATTCAACATCAATCACTATATATCAAGCCTAGGCGTCATAATTCAACATCTTTCTTGGCAAGTTGAAGCCAAGAACAGTTATTTTCTCTCCAAAACGTCTTTTGAAGATCTGACAAAGGGGTTTTCATTGTCCTTCATATTTTCAAAGATCAGTTGCACAGAGGGACAATTTATCAAAGGTTGCATCTTCAGGCATAATTTTCTTGAAGATCCAGAAAGGCAGTTGATAACTTCCAAACTTTTTCTTGCCTTTTTCCTCTATTCTTGTCGTAAATCTTCTTGCATGTCAAAATAAATGGAGGTTATTCACAGATCTGACCTTTTGGGTATGATTAGTACAGCTTTTTCAACAAAACCCACGTGTTGGATTTTTCCAAAAACAATAACCTTGCTGCCCCTATTTTTAGGGTTTTCTTGAAAAAGTCACAATTTTGAAAATCAGACAAACTGGGTTTGTTCAGCTTTGAAGCGCCTACAATATCCAAGTGTCAGATTTTTTCTGGAAAAATACTTCTCGGCAGGGGCAATTTTTATGAGTTTTCAGAAAAGTTACCTAAACAGTATCGTTTGCACAGTCAATCTTTATGTTTTTTAGAATGCAGTTCTCCCAAGTCGAATACAAGACCAAAATGGTCTTGGTTCATGACTTCCTGAAAACGATAGACATCGATCTGCATCAGGTACACCCAGAGGTTGACTCAGAAAGGCTGGAAGGCATAGACCAATGCACATTACAGAACATCGAGCAATTCAGATTGCTTGAGGCTGCATCAATCCCCATCACAGCACAAAGCGTGGACTTTGTAATAGCCTGCATTAAGCATTACAACCCTACCACACGAGAGATTCGATCAGTGGATGGGTGAGTGATATGCAACCTTAAGCCTAAGGATGTCGAAAGGTGCTTTTCCATTCCACCATGTCTGGAAAATGTGGTCATATCTGTGAGGGAATGCAAAAAGGCATTTGAAGTGTCAAAAGATAAGTGCCAGAAGAGAATGGCAAAAAATTGGCTTAAAGGGAAAAAAGGCCAATTTGCCCAAGAATGTGGGACGTGGAGAATTCCGAGATGAGTATGCAGTGATGATCACTCTACTCAACCGCATCACTGGTCAAGAGGAGGCAAACAAATTTCAGTCATGGATGTACTATATCATCGCCTGTCATGTCCCCCGAAATTGTAGCATTGAGATATAAATCATCGAAAACAAGATAAACAAATTACATATTAAAAACATTAACTATTTAATATTATTCTAATTATTATTATTATTATTAAAGATAAAATTATAACTATAAATATTAAATATGATATTGTAATTACCAAAAAAATACAAATACTAAATATTATAGTCATAAAATAATTGGCAATTCATTGTTATTATATTTTAATGATTAAAAGACGAAATATTAAAATACAAACATCAAAATAATAAATATAATCTACAAATCATTATAAACATTAATGATAATATTATTATAAATGTTATTATCAAAATAAGACATAAGTATCAATATAGACATCATATATAATTAATTCTGATCTTAAAATAATAGAAATTGAATCATTAAAAGGCTGAAGCGATTCATTTTTAAAGGGCATCAGGTCATACAAAAGGCAGCTTAAGTAGGCAGTAATTAAAAATAAATTAAGGCAGCAATCAAAGCTACCAAAGGGTGCGATGGAGTGGGAATAGTCATGACCTTCCAAAGATGCCTTTTCCATGAGGTATAAATGAACGCATACTCAGCAAGAGATGAAGATATTGAGGGAGGAGGGAAATAAAGAGAGAATATAAGAATATATTCCAAACCAAAAACAAAACACCGAATTATTTATGGAAGGCAGAAAGGACTGAAAGATGTCTTGAAAACAGATTTGAAGAAGAGTTGAATAAGGGGAAATGGAATAAAACAGTCAGCAGCAGTAAATTTTATTATAAATATAGATATATTTACATGGGAACTAATAATATAAATATATACATATAGAATATAGATATTATTACATAATGAAATATAAATATTCATTAGAAATAATGATATAAATTGAAGTCAATTGGAAATAATAATGTATAAATACATACATACATACATATATATATATATATATATATATATATATATATATATATATATATATTTTGAGGATAGGGAGTTTGTGGAGGGAGAGGTGGGGTAATTCAGTCACTTGATGGATGGTCCCAAGATAGGTAGGAAACCTTGAGGGAGTCCACTTGGAGACTGTTTCACATGCCCTTGGCACAGTAATTCTACCATCCTTCGCTGGGGTTAGGAAAGAGGGAAGGACGAAAATCTATTCAATACATAGTGATAGGTTATATAAGAATGTGATGTTTTCATTTAAATACACTAGGATAGTAATGCATCTGCCTTATTCTTAATATGTTCAACCTGAATTATCTAATCTAACTATGATCAAGGATCTGTGTGGTATTTGTTCGTTATGCATGATGTGTGCAGGTCCTAAAGGCAAGTTTCATTTACAAGTTAATTGATTGGTAAATACAAAATCCCTTATCCCGACTTGTGCATTTTATGTTCCTAGGTCAAGCGAGCCTAATTTTAATAAGGGAACATTACATCGCCAAAATTGTAAGCAACGGAGAGCATTATGACTGGCCTGCCCTCATCAGTGATATGCTCCACAAGCAAATGACCGGGTTCCTAGAGACTCACAGGTTTCACATGTGCTCATATCTTGCATACCTGATTGCCTTCCAAGGCCAATTCAAAGCATTAAACATTGTGGGAACTTTGGGTGTGCAAAAGGTCCACGAGCATTTCCCGCGACTTGAGTTCACAAAAGTAGAAAGACATTTCAAGTAGATAAATGATCTCTTCCTAATGCACACCGTGAGAGACCTCGACCATGAGATGCATATACGCATATCACCAGCAGCCAAGGAGGCAATGGTGGATTGGGCGGATTGGTTTATCCAGTTCCCCACTTTCACCTGCATACGCGTGTATGGGTATTCCGGTCATCCCGCCATGTTACCTCGTTATCCATCAGATAGGGTGGTTTTCATGGAATTCTTGCGGCAGTTGTCCAAGGTACATTCTCATCTGCATAACAAACGCAAGACGGCTGTGAACTTTCCTTTCCAGACGGGACTTTACAGGTGTAAGATAGCAGTTTATGCCAAGGCCATGGGCCAGGAGACGGTGAGACTTAATCTTAAGTGTCTCATCGAGAGACGGTCACTAGAGGCCTCTATGCAGCACACCTTGAGCAACACTCTTCACACGAGTCTTCCATGGAGGACTATTGGTTCAACTGTGAAGATGAGTTCGATGTACGAAGACGCAATTACAGCCAGTTCAAACTTCCACAAATTGTTGACTTCATGACAGAGGATGTGGAAGGCCTATCTGATGATGATGGGGAAGTTATTCTTCCTTCATTCTTCGTAGATCAGGTTGACTCACAACCACTTGGAAAAGTGGACTGGTATGCCAAGGAAAGTACGTCTATCAAGGAAAGAACAAGCAGGGTTGTCAAAAACAGTCAACTCTACTTGGACAGTGAAAGGACAAGGTAGTGTTGACGTGGTTTTTGAGACCGCACCAACACAGAATAAAGTTTCCCAACGGATACCCTATCCTCTCTTGAACAAAGTATTCAGCATGCTAAGATTGCGAGTAAGATCATGCTTTCAACTCCAAGGTTCCGAATACTTAGAATACCCTTAGTTGGTTTGATGTGAGTTGCTGTGTTCTCACGAGGGGACTTACACAATTGTTCGATAGCTGACAACAGACAGTAGACTAAGGGCTTTGCATGTAATTCGAATGATTTGGCAAATAAGCACAAGTTTCCTAATTCTAACCGGAAATGAACTGAATTTAAAAGGGTGTAGGGCCTAAGAAGTTTATATTCTAATCTAGGGCGTGGAACACGGCGATCAATTCTCACAAACTTCAACCAAGCTCCGTTTTGCCTCTCTTCGGACAGCTTCCGCGGAACTGGTGCAATCTTCAAAGGAGTGACTCAAGATGTTCAAATCATGATTTAGCATGAAGACACCATCACAACGACGCATGCCAACATATAAACCATAATCGAAGTTAAGTTTCACAAAGTTCCAGTTGACCACGCAAGGCGAACCCACCGTCAGCAAGCCCACTAGTGGTATGGACAAACGAAGTCTTGTTCAAATCGAGCACCACATTCCACAATTGCTAACTACTTGCATGAAATGAAATCTACTTTACTTTAAGCTACTCCAAGATGCTACGTGAATTGGAAGGACGAAGAAGCCTCAACAACTACTCACAACAAAGAAGAATTCACCATCAATGAAAATTCTTTTATTATGAAAGCATACATGACAACTTCTTACAAAGTATCCAAAGGGGAAGACTTTCCTTCCTTTTCAATCTAAACTACTATGCTAAGATGTTACAACTAAAGTACCTCCGCTCTACTCTCTAGTCCGAAGTCTAAATTCTACTTCTAATGGAATACAAATGAGGGGGACTCCCCCTTTATATAGCTAGCCAAGTCCCAAAAGACGGCTAGGGTTACAATCAATAGAGTGGCCAGAATCGCGCCACCTCAGCCCTAAACAATATTGCCCTAAAAACCGCCACAAAGGAGAGTGGGGTAATAAATGAGCCATAATGTCCACCATCATCCTTCTAGAAGATTTCGTTTGTAGACGCGTTCACACTGTTCTTGATCTTCTTCTTGACTTTGTTCTTTGACTTCTTCCACTTGAGGATCTTCATCTTTGTCACTTGAGTTAACACTTAGCCAATTTCTTGCAACTTTCTCCCTTCGAAGGTTGTAATATCATCGTGCTCCACCACTTCAGGTCATCACCGTTTGGCCTTGATGTTCCTCCTGCAAAACAAGCGAGGAGAAGAGTATTAGAACACTTCATAATATAATCTTAACTTACTTACCTGATTCTCACGCTCTAATTTTCAAGCATTCATCGCCTCCACGAGCCAACTTCACGTTCAAATTCCTCATGCCTTAGCCAAATTTTCAACCCGTCTTCCTCAAGGGCGTATCATCTGTGAGAAATTCATTTCATTAACTGGAGCTCTGACAACCTTGATTTTATTCATCTCTGGCTCAAGAAAACTATCTTCACGAAGAGCTTGGGCAAATTCACCTAGGCAGTTCCTTTCAAATTCATCGTCTGGAGAATTTCACCTTGAAAACACATTTTCTTCATTTTGCCTTAGAAAATTTACAAGTTCCCCTTAGGAAAACTCGTCACTCTAGTGCCCATCAAAAATCCTCATCCCGAAGGCCGCAGCAAATCATGGAAGACTTTAAAATTCATTCCTCATCGATAATCTTCGATACCCAGAAGAAAATTTTCTCCAAAACGCATCGAACCCATGGGTACCCAACGAACGGGTTCATTTAATTTTCTGGAATTTTGAACCTTGGAAAAATATTATTTGTCAAATTTAAATCCGTTCTTCGCCTGTGATCATTCTGTGTTGCTCCAGCTTGAGAAATTAGAATTCATCCTGTATTATCATCCATCCTCTGGCAACTTCACTCGGACTTCAGGAAAATTCATCACTTCATCATACTTAGGCATTTTTCTATGGGAGAAAATATTTGTGCCTTCGAAAATTTTTGAATCACTTAGCACTTTGAAAAATTTTCCCTTAAAAAATTTTTTATTCATCCTTCAATCCATCTTGCCAGTGGTGAGAAAAAATTCATCAACTTTTCTTAGAAAATATTTCTTGAAAGCACATCACACTTAATTTATTTTTCATCTGGCAATTTCAACGCCTAGGCATGCATTATTCATCCTTTGTATTTTATTCTCCATAAAATTTCCAACGCCCTAGCAATCATCTTCAACACCTTGGGCGCAAATGACACATGCTGAAGGATATTCATCACCACGCCTAGGAAAATATTTTCAACACTTTGCATTTTCAACGCCTAACACACTTCATCCACCCTAGGCGCATATGATACTTGAAGAAGAATAAAATCACGCCTAGCATACATTCTCCACCCTTACACGCCTTAAAAAGATTCTAACACCTTACCACCTTAGCATCTTGTTTTCACACTTCACACGCCTTAGGAAATTCTCCAACACCCACCACCTTGGGCGCATTTAGGACTTGATGGAGGATAACGCCTAGCATTTACCTTGTATTCACCACGCCTTGGCAATATTTTTCACCTTATTTACCACCTCCACTCACCTTTTACCATCCTAACTTGGGCGCATTTAGGCATGCAAGAGGGATGACCTTTCAACTTCACTTTTTTGTCTTCACTTGAGCTTGTTTGGGCGCATTTAGGAGGGTGAGAAGGATAAAAACTTTGACTTGTTGACCCACTTCTTCCTTGGGCGCATTTCCATGTATGTGAAGGACGAACTTGTTTGACTTGTTGACTCCAAATGTGGGCGCATTTTGCATGATGAGAAGGATAACTTTACCACGCCCCAGCTAGTGACCTTTCAGCTTCTTATTTTTGTCCTCACATGGCATGATTTGGGCGCATTTGAGCATAAGAGGAGGACGAATTCGTTTGACCACTTTGACCTCTTTCAAACTTGGCGCATTTTGCCCCTACTGCAGGATGGGCGCATTTTGAGGGGTGAGGAGGATATCCTCAACACTTAGAAAAATTTCCAACTTCCCTTCTTCAAGGTGGGCGCATTTTGGCCTAGCAGCAGGATGAGACTCTTTGACTTTTCCTTGACTTTCTTGTGAGTGGGCGCATTTTGGCCTGTGAACAGGGCGAACTTCATACTTAGCATTTTTTTTTTTTTTTAGCCTCCTCATCAACTGGGCGCATTTTGCTAGGGCTTTCTTTGGATGAAGTTCGGACTTAGACAAATTTTTCATCATCCTTTAGCGGGTATCTCATACCACACTGTATAGTAGAGTCCCTCTGAATTTCGTCCTCATTTCCCGGACGGCGAAATTTTACTGCGCATCTTCAACCTCATCAACTGTCGGCCTTGCCATTTTTTAGTCACCCTGCTATTTTAGCGTTTGAAGGTGGTTTACTATAAATGAAGCAACCTCTTGTTTGAGGCGCTCCACTCCGTCGACGAAATTTGAATGAGGCGCTCCTCACCCGCGTCACACAATGCAGTAGAACCTTTGCCGCATGCACTCGATTTACTATTTTTAGCCTGTTTCCAAATTGACTTACTATAAATAGTAAGTGCTCCGTTTGACTTGAAATTTTACCAGCAGATAGCCTGAAGGACGCTGATCGCAGTGGTTTACACCGGTTTTCAAAAATTCTGACTTTTTATGCCTCTTTTTGGGTCCCGAAGCTAGAAACCCTAATTCGCTCTGCATGTATATCAAATGAACTTTGTTTCTCTTCGTTTTGTAGCCTTTACTTGATGTTCATTGATTAGAACTCTTTGGGGGCGGTACAGCGGACACACTGCTAAAATATGAGTTCCTTCTTGGGTGAACATCTCCGATTTGCATATCATACCATGTGAAGCTCTCGAGAAAAACCCATCAGCGGGGAATCACCCAGGCATGCAAAGAAACCTGACATGCAAACCCTAAAAATAGCCTCCGAATTTGGTCTGAAAGTTGTCGTCCTAGATGCTTGCATGTTACTCTTGGATTTGCGAAGGTCTCAGAAAAACCCGGAAGGAATATGCGGACATGCAAGAAAAACTCACCGCATCACTTGAAATTTTGTCCCATTTGAATTTGCTAAAAATAGTAGAGTTAGTTTTTCCGCTCCAAATTTTGCCTGTGGTAACCCTAACGTTACTCTGAGTCTGGTGTAGTATGAATCTCAAAAACGCTGACAGATTGCCTGTAATTGCATACTTACTAAAAATAGTAAGTTCCTCAAAATCTGATAAAATTTCAGTGGAAGCCTGCTGGAAACACATTGACAACAATGTTAAGCTCAATTTTCAATTTATTCACCCGTTCGACCTTGGATTGACCAGGAAAGATGAAACCCTAATTTTCGGACTTGGCCAAATTCCTTGTGAAACTTGTAGGCAGAGGCGTCCAGGAAGGTGAATGAAAAGAGGCCAAATGAGGAAAGAGAGAAAAAACCAAAGCCAAAAGACGAGAATGGGGCAAAAATTAGGGGGTCCCCATCTTGAATGGGGCGATGTGTGAAAAGGTCACAACAGGTAGTTATTCCCTGCATAGAGCCACCACCAGTTCATTCTTCACTACCTTCCACGTCGAGAGCTAAGCCGAGACAGACGAAATGAGTAACCCTCCCAAAGGAGCTAGAATGTCTGGACACACAAGGGGAAGAATACTGATTGTTGATACAAATCAGCAAGAGGTACATGTGGAGATAGCCACAAACACAGCTGAGCCAGTGATTGAGACAATCATGGCTAAGATAGAGTGAATGACGGAAACAGTTGTAGCTGAGCTAGTCATGGAAGCAATTGCAACTGAGACAGCAGCAGAGATGGAAGTAGAGCCTCCCACTTCGCCACCACCACAACAATCACCAATCCCCATTGACTTGGATTCGCCACCATGCGACACTACGACACAATCCCATTCGTCAAGCATTCAAGGGCCTAACATTCCTCCTTCCAATGAGGCTAGTCAAGATTTACTCTAGCTTGAGAGTCTCCTAGGAAGGAAGAGAGAAAGGCCATCCTACCAGCTGGACTTCACAAAATTTGACCATGTCCCTCAAGACATCTCAGTAAAGAAGTTGTAGAAGCAGGTCCACGTAGGAAAGAATGCTGACAATGAAATTGTCATAGAGACAATTGTGCCACCTGAAGACAGGAATGCACATGAGGTAGAGGTTGATGACTTCACCTTGTTGAAGGTCAAACTCGGTAACACCACTTGTTAGGTGGAGGCAGATCTCCTTGAAGTTGCATTAGTAAGTGCCAAAGAAAGAATGGCTAAGGACGGCAAAGATAAAGTAGCCCTAAAGGCTGAAAACCAGTAGTTGAACTTATATATAGCTAGCTTGATGCACGGTACACCAAACATCTTTGCCTAGCCACGAGAAATGCTAGACCTCCCCGTGAAGCAAAATCACCACCAGCTGATCCTATATGGAAAACACTTGAAGAATCAAGTGGAAGAATTTGTCATCAGAGGCTAGTGTATACTTACAAAGTTATACCAATTGAGGCACAGAGCCCATGAGCTCCGCGCGGAGATTCAGCAATCAGCGCAAGACACAGCAAAGAAGAGGCCTAAGGGTGAGATCACTATCTCAAACTTACAAATGGCGTACGAATCAATTACTACAGAGGAGAACAAGCAACATCTTTTCGCTTGGAAAGAATAGCTTGCATACAAGGTGAAAGCATATGACACCAACTCTGTAGAATTGATTGAGTGCAGACAGGTTGTGGCAGGTGTTATCAAGTTCGTGAGAACATTGGTAACATCCATCCTTTTCCTTTACCAGCACAAAGGAAGTGCATACATCGAGCTAGCCGAGGTGCAAACACAGTTCCAAAATCTCATCTGTGACAACTTTTGCAGTGACCCTATTGGTTGCAAGTTGAGTGAGATTGCAGTCATGTCTACAAGGCTGGATGACGCAGCTGCAAAGAGTATTGAATATCAGCAACAAATTGTGAGTGGTGAAGAGATGCTACGGCGACACGCCATCATCTTGCGAAGTATAAATTGTCCAGAGGCAGAAGAAGTCAACGACTAGCTAGAAGAATTGTTGACTAGAGGTGATGAGGTGTAAAACACCTAGTTAGGACGTCCTACCCTCCAAAATAGCATTTATGGCAACAGGAGTTAACTTGATGCCTCTTTCCATGTTAACTCATTATCCCATTGATCATGCATGTTTATTTCCACTAATTATGGATGTCTATTCTAGATCTCCACTAATTGTGGATCTCCTTTTTGGAGGCACTTTTGCATTTCGAGTTCTCTTTTAGTTTAGTTTCAGTTAATTGAAGTAGATTTCCAGTTAACTATTAGGTTACCTACTTTTAGACAGGAATAAATCTTGCAGATTGGCAAGAACTCATTGTTAACTCAAGGAGATTTTAGGGTTCCCTACTCCTTTGAGCTTCTATAAATAAGAGTCTTTGCTCATTATTTTGTAACTTTTATTTACTACACAAAATTGTTGCACCATTGTGCCGACAAGCTTGCAAGTCAATATTTGTTCACTCTTGGATGAGAGTTATTTGGTTTGATAAGCAATTGTGTATGATTTCGTACCTTTGCTGTCCCAAATCTTTGTAAAGCATTGAGTGAGTATTGAAGAAAGAAATCAAAAGGCATATGCAATTTGATCCAAAGCTTCATGGTCCATCAACGTTTGTTCTCATAATCTATTGTTTCAATCTGCCCCTTGGGCAGGTGTCGTCGCATCGGGAATTTTGTGATTAATGGTCATCGTTTGATGTTGTCTTATGATCTAGATTTCGGCCTACACCTTGGACAGGTGTCGTCACCTCCTCGGGAATCCTGATATCAAGATCATCGTTCTTTGTTGTTTCTAGTAAGTTGCTTCCCAGCCTACACCTCAAACAGGAGTTCCTCCTCCTTGGCAATCCTGAGATTCAGCTTACCGTACGAGTGTTTGCTTGTATAAAACCTTATTCCAGCATAGATTTGAAAGTTCAGAGCCTTCGGACGCATTTTGAGAGACAGTCGGCTCAAGTGATCCAACCATCCCATTCCCACTCCTATGCCCTCTTGCTCTGTTTATCTAGAGGAGATACGATAGATTAAAAGTTAGCTTAGTTGTAGTTAAGATCTGCAAAAACCAGATAAAACCTTAGCTGCAATGCATTGTGCTTTATGCACCCTTGTGCCCTACCGCTGAGTAAAAAGATAGGAACATTAGTTTACTTTACTTTTTATGCAAACATCAGCAAAAAGAGGGAGCTTCCCCTCCTAATTTGAAGAGCAATTACTACACACTGTGCATAGCTGTCCGTTTCCAATAAGCACTCCAGAGGTGCTAATTGAAATACCAACATTACTCACAAATGACACATCTGATGGTGTAAAGTTCCCTTCCAAAGGTATAGAATTTTTTTGTTTGTTTCAATTTGATAGAAGTTCCTTTTTATCAAATTGGGTAATATGGCTACCATGTGCAAATAAATGACTTCAAGTAATAATTGATGCTAACTGATAATTAAACCACCACTGATATTCTGTGCACTTGAAATAGGAGTACAAACAGGAAATAGAATTAGGTCTCAGATGATTACGTTGACCACACATGAAAAGTGAAAAATATTTGTTAAAAGATAAGATTTACCTGTATATGGCCCTTAAATTGCCGTTGCCTTCCATTCTTATCAGCTGTGTTCATTCCTGAAGAAAAATCATTTGCTACATCCTTTTCCCGACACAAACCTCCAAAAAACCGATTCAATGCTGATCTCTGCTTCTGTAAATTAAGTGCCTCTTCAGCAGATGCAATAGTACCTGTATCTTCTCCTGTCCTCAGCAAAAATAACCTGTTCTCATATACCTAAGGATGCACAAATGATCAAAAAAATTCAAATGATCATACGATTTAACATTAAAAATCAAAAACTATCATTTTCACATATAATTTGAAAAACATTAAAACAATTACTCCTGCAGAAAAGATTTTTTTCCATAACACCCCAAAGATAAGTTACCTGAAATAATTCATCCATTTCACAATGTAAACATAAAATCCCAGTGTTAGTTGCTTGGCAATTTGAGCAGCTTCGGATGCGCTCAATGTATGTATCGTTAGGGTTGTCCATCATCTTATCAACATCCATAAGACGATCAACTAGAGCTTTCCTTGAGTTTTCCAATGCATCCAACTCCGTCAGAACAATATATTTCAATCCATTAATATCCTGAAATCTGCAGCAAAAGCAAAGGCAACTCTTCATTGGTTACACTTTGAGAAACAATTCAAATGTCATGTATTAAACTCAGCATGCTACTTTTATCAAACTAAAAGCTACAACAATTAATTCAATAAAATATTGTGCAGAGCCTGCCTATGAGTTAAGAGAAAATTATCAGCCTAAACATCAGAATATCAGAACCCAAACTTGCAAAGGCCTGAAAGTAAATGGCATATGTAGAATACAAAGAATAAAATTACTTCTTAAGTAAACTGACAGTGTTTTTCTGAATTTTACAGATGTTTATTTTTGTTTTCCCTAAATTTCACCTCCTTGGTTATTGCAAGCAGTGACAGATTTGCTTTAATCATTAGCATTCACAAGAGCCAACTCTAAATGAAAAACAAAAAATGAAGGAAAGAAAGTTTATTTACTGACAGAATGGAGGCAGGGGGAGGGGGGCACAAATTCAAAAGATTAAATAGGAGGTATTTTGTACACACACCATATGAACAGCCTGTAGGAAGTGTGAGCAAGACTGCAAAAGGTGGGTTGGGTGCAAGTGTCAAATTTATGTGTGAAGTGCCATTCCCAACGAATATGGCTCCTCATCCAATGACCATGAATGCAATGCCAAGCCAATCATGTCACCCACTCCAATCAACATCTCTATTTTTCTGTTACTTTGACACATCAGATCCAAAAGGATCACCTGCAGCATGGGCCTTTCCATGAGCTTGTCAATGGGCAGCACAGTTGTTTAGATTTTACAGCCATGTGCAGGATAGGCGCTAGCATGAGGACTGAGTGGCAGTGTGCAGGAGTGTTTGATTCTGCAAGAAAGGCAACAAATGTATTGCAGTGATGGGTGAATTGGGAGCTAGGGAATCTGCGTGTGTAGGGCAGTAATCTCTTTTGACTCCTTCCTACAGAAGTTGCAAATATTCACAATCGTGTAACATCTCCAGTGCCTTGTCACTTCTTGGATGCTTATTTGGACTTACACAAAAAGTTGGAATTTCAAGAATATGAGTTGAAGGTGAAGGATTATGGAGTGAGCAACAAGTTTTAGACTTGCATTGCCCCAAGTTTATAAAGTTTAATTCAATATTTCCTTCTATTGGGCAGCAGAGAAAATAAATTTTGTATCTTTTGATCCCGTAGACATTTTTATCTAAAAACTTGTTCCATTGTGTCTAGTAACCATATAAACTCCCCTTGTAAATTTGATTTATGGCAGTACTAATCATAGCAGCAAAAATCTTTTGGGGAAAAAATAGGCAAAATAAAAGTATAAGATTTTCTGAAAAAATCAGGAAAAATTTGGATTTAAAAATAACGTAAAAAAAAAAGTTGAAAAATAGACAAAAACTGCTTGTTTTTGAAATTTAAAAGCATTTCCATAAAATAGAGATATAGAAAGCAAATAAAATAGAGATTTTAGCACATGAATTGTCTAAAATAGAGAGTTTAGCCCATGCATTGTCTAAAATAGAAATTTTAGCCCATGAATTGTCTAAAATAGAGAATTTAGCCCATGAATTGTCCGAATGAAAAGTTTGTCTAAAATAAAAGAATGCAGTGTAACATGTAAACTTTGCTAGTAAATGATTCTTTGGTAAGTTCTCTATGAAGTGGATAAAGTTATTGCTAAGTTAACAATAAAACATTTCACTAAATGATATGTGAGTAAACCTCTAGTCTTGTTGTATGATATGAGTGGATGGTAAAATGCACTCCAAATTATTATTAATATCAAAAGAAAGTTTTATCATAACAAACTCTGAAACCTTTGAAAAACTAGTAAGACCTCAAAACAACTACAATATGAATAAACATGATTGCATCCCAAAAGGATAAAAGCAATAAACATTTTATCATTGGGAAATTTTCAAGTAAGAAACTTCAAAGAATATATTATCGAAAAAAAATCTAATCAAACGATAAAAGAGAAACCATTTCTCATAACAAGTAGAGTCAAATGGGCATGAATTATAAAACCATTTTCAAAGATTCAAGATACAAAACCAAGTCACATTTAAAAGCTTTGCTATTAAACCAAACCTTCAAATTTAGTCAAAGTATTGACTCATATAAAGTAGAATGTAATGTCCCCATTTTAGTCAGTTCTTGGGAACAGTGTGTTAGCCTATTTCTTGGACCCTTGTGGGCTAACTGGATTGGTTAGAGGGTCAGTGGCATTTTCTGGAGGAGTTTTGTCGTTCTCATTTTCAGAGCTCAGTGATTGGATCACAGCAGGCCTTGGCAATTCAGCGGTTGACAGCTTCTGACGACACGTTATTATGTGGGGTTTTGAGTGAGTTATGAATATTTCAGTGGAATAAAGTGTTTTAATATATTTGACGGAATATTATAAAGTCAACTTGATTTTATAATAAAGTAATCACTTAAATTTATTTAAGTGAAAATTAGAAGCACTTTAGTGAAATATTTCATAAAGTGATTTAATTAAATCACTTAAAGTGGGCGGCATGTATTTAAGTGAAAACTATTGAAAAGGGGATTTAAATATATTCTAAAATATTTAAATGACTCCAAAAGTGGCATCACTTCTTGGGCTGCGTGCCTTTTTGGCTTTATATGCAAGCCAAGGTAAAATCAAACTCACTTTTGACTAATTGATATTTTCTTGGCTTTGGCTTTGCTTGCTTCTCTGAGACAAGGGTTTCAGGAGTTTGCTTATCTCTGGAGAACAAAAACTCTTCACAGATCTGTGATTGTGAGACTATGAAAGATCAGTTGAATGATTGCAACAGCGGGGGCTTCAATTCAGAAGTTTCTACAGTGCTTAATCATTGATTTCTGTGCATATTCAATAGAGTTCTTCAAATAAAATACAGAAGGGTTTGTGATACAGGCGCCTATCTTCATCTGGTGATCATTCTTGTTATGGCAGTTCTTTCCTTACATATGGCGTGGTTTCTTCTTGAAGGGCGTGGCTCTTAGATAAAGGGCATTTGGAGTTTTCTAGGAGAAACGCCTTCTTTATTGAGGGTTTCTCATCTCCTTCATTGGCGTCTAGCTTGTACCTTTCATTTGCTTTAGTTTTCAGGCTAGAGATTGCATTCAGTTGGGTTCTACACTTGAAATTGTCAGTTTTCATCATTCTTGGCTAGCAATTGGACTTATTTTCTTAATTAAATAATCTGGAGCTTTTCGGGTATGTCTAACTTATGTAATCTCTTTGTTTCAGTTATTTAATACCCTTTGCACTTCCATTTGGTAGATTTAAGCTCAATTCTGAGTTTTATGAGCTTTTATATGCTGTGCCACTTCTACTTCTCTCTAGAAACTTTCTTAAAAAACTCAAAAGAACACAAAAAGATAATTAAAACAATAGGGGTTTGAAGAGGAGCCAGTTGGGCTCATCACATAGAAGTAGACAATAGACACAAAACACATTTGAGGCTAGATATGCATAATATCAAAATGAGCATACAAAATCACAATGACCAAGATTTTGATGTCACAAAGATTGGACATTTTGGTGGAATACTGGGTTACATATAAACATCAAGTTGATCTTTTATGCAGCCAAGGGTTTCTGTACTACAACTTGAGAGAAGGACAAAATGTTATGAGATAAAGATTACCTACACATAACATTACCTCTTCACTTCTAGTAATAAGACTATGTAAAAAAATGAAACTATAGCATTGTCATATTCATCAAGCAAAGCAATGATATCACAAAGAGCATAAATTAGCATAAAATTCAAGCCATTTAGTCAGGAATACAAATTTAGTTCTTTCCAAATAGACCATCAAATGTTGTTTAGACCAAATAACCAACCAATCTTCGCAATATCAATTTAGTTGTGCAAAAACTCAAGATAAGTAGACACAAAATTAAACCATGATAAAGTAGACATAAAATATGAAGTAGACACAGCGAGCTAAAATATAACCTCAGAATATAAACCATTCAACTATCATAACAGTAAAATACCATCTCTTTGAACGGACGCCACACCAAAATAAAATAGATTTAACGTTTTTTATCTTGTTAATTTAAATTGAAATATCCTTGTGATGTGCTCATTGAAAATTTTATTTAACATTCGATGTAGATAAGAAGTAGTGTCATAAACCCGTCCCATGGCTAGAATACATCGCACAGCAAAAGCACTAATAAGATTATCACCAATGAAGAGAGTATTAAGATTTGATTACCAAGGAAAACATCTAGTTGATGTCATGTGAAGGACAAAAATTAAATATTAAAAGACTCATTATTACTAGCTGTAAAGCCGATCAGAATTAATAGGCAGTGATTATATAAGCAACAATTATTAGTTATAAGGCAGCAATTAGGAGGTTGAGAGAGCAGCGAACAATTTAAAGAGCTGGGCAATTAATATTAATTAGTGAAGGCCTCTTAACTAACAGTCATGTCCATTTAGAACAACCTCTCTATCCAAAGAGACACGTCCCTTCTATTCAGGAAGAAAGATATAAAAGATAATAAGAAATGAAGAGCAGGGGATCATCGATCAGTTTTGCAGATATATACATCTTTGAGTAGCAAATGGCACAAATATTGGACACATTGTCTCAAATGATGATAAATACAAACAACAATAACAACCAAGTTGGCAATAATGGAGGCAATGAAGACAATTCAAGCAACAATAGAACTCCAAATCATCGTGCTACAACCAGTTCTAGATCCATTATACCTATTTTTCCTCTTGGAGTGGAACAACAAGGAGGCAATGAACCTACATGTAATGTCCCCATTTTCAGGTTCTCTAGCAATGTAGTTGCTGTTGAATTTCTAGGTTTGTGTCAGCATGTTCAGAGAATTTGGTGATTCCAATGAGCTCAGGTGATCAAGAGGGCTCATATGCCACTTTCTGGGGTGATTTTTGGCTACTAGTGTGCTCTCCAAGAATCTTGGAGAGGGTGTCTATTTATAGAAAGTCGCCCATACCTGATCTCGTACCAGAACCAGCAACTTCAAGCATAGCAGCAAAAATCTTTTGGGGAAAAAATCGGCAAACCAAAAGTACAAGATTTTTTGAAAAAACCAGGAAAAAATCGGATTTGACAAAAAAAACGTAAAAAATTGTAGAACAAGACATAAAAACTATTTTTTGAAATTGAAAGGCATTTCCATAGCATACAAATATAGAGAGCAAATAAAATAAAGAGTTTAACTAATGAATTGTAAAAAATAGATTTTTGTAGTTTATATTCATATCGTTGATTACATTGTATTGCACATCTTTCAAACTCAAAGCATTACTTCACATTGCATAACTAATAACTAGATGCTGATAGATGACAAAATTTCAATTACAATATAGTTTTTACAAAGTCAACCTCAGTAGTTATGCAATTACTTCACATTGCATAACTAATAACTAGGAGCAGCTGCCAATTGCATTTGCTTGTCATGGTATTCCATGAGACCACATTTCTTTGAGGCATTTTTTCAAACAGTTCATTGCCTTGTCTATGCTACCACATTTTTCATACATGTCTACCAAAGCATTTTATCAAACAGTTCACTGCCTTGCTGGTATGGCTAAAAGTTTTGCTTGTCATGGCATTCCATCACCATGAGACCACATTTCTTTGAGGCATTTTTTCAAACAGTTCACTAGCTTGTCTATGCTATTGCTTACTATTATGCTTTGATAGATTTTTTCCAAGCATCCATAGCTTGTTTGAAAGCACCTGTTTTAGGCTTTTAGCCATATCAGCAATGCAGTGAACTGTTTGATAAAATGCTTTGGTAGACATGTATGAAAAATGTGGTAGCATAGACAAGGCAATGAACTATTCGAAAAAATGGCTCAAAGAAATGTGGTCTCATGGTGATGGAATGATGCAATCAGGGGAGGCCTGCAACACACTCAAACACTATTCCAACCTGCAACCACAATTTCCAATTCACAATTTGATCAAAATCTCTTCATTCACCAAATTCACTTTGTTCCCTTGTAGCATAGGGAACCAACCAAATCAGGTACAACTTCTCAATTACAACCTATCTGACCAAAACATGAACCAATTCAAAGACCCATTTTGATACTCTTCAACATATCAACCAATCACCTACTGGCTACTTTAAAACAACTTGCTCAAAACAGGGATTTTACGCCTTTTAGGGCTCAAATTAGCCCTCTTTTACAAAGGGACCTATCTCTAAACTTTTGCAATCTCTCTGAAACTTTGGGGCAGCAATTCACACATGCCAAAAGCCAAGAATCCACAATTTGTTTTCAGAAAACCCTTCAACCACATGCCAAACCACTAAACCCTCTTATTTCTCCTACAATCTAGGGTTTTATTGAAACACAACCTTCCAACACTCAAACAAACTCAACAACACTTCAAACAGGTCCTTTAACCTCTGCTCATGCTTAATCCAATATAAAATTACGCTGCCCAACCCAAAAACTCACTTTGACTCATCAAAACCTCACTTTTTCATAATGAAAACTCAAATTTCCATCCTAGGGCTTCACACCCACATCATTTCAAGACCTCCCCTACACAAATGAACCATCTACACACCAATACCTACTGTTTCCTACCTGTTGTACCCAAACCAAATTTTTTTGCTTCATCAACGCATTTTGCATTAAACTAGTCTTAACTTTGCTAAAATGATGTAAAATATAGTTTTGGGCAATATCAAGCATGGAGTTTTTGTCAATAGTTTGTCAATTAAAGTCAGTTATATTGACCAGAACCTGAAGCAGAGACTCAAAATGGAGCATTTCATGATGGAGGGACATCTCACGACGGCATTTCATGTTGCATACGGTCATTCCAGTGATCGAGACAGAGTTTTCAGTGATTAATTTATGAAGATTTCTCAGGAAAAAGCATAAAAGTGCAACTATAGCCTAGGGGCGCCCAGCTTTTTGAAGGTCAAGATCTTGCTAAAAATGTTCAAGCATCCAGTCAATCTCTTCAGAATTGGTCTGGCTATCCGATAAGATATCCGGCGAAGCTTTCTGAGACTCAGAGCTCCGGCAAATAGCGTCAGAAGTTGAAATCCCTAAAGTTCCAGATGTGAGAATTTTGTCTTTTTCAGGCAAAAGCGCAACTCTAGCCTGAGGGCGCCCATCTTAAAGAGGGGGTAAATCTTGGCGTTTTCGATGGCGGATACAGTCAATCTGTTCTCAACTAGTCTGCTCGTCCAACGAGATATCAAACACAGTCATTCGAGTTTCAGAACTCCGGCGGCAGTCGTCTGAAGATCAGCTTATAATGGAGTTTTCACGTTTATGAGCTTCTCCGTTAGTTCCCAGTGCAAGTACAGCTCAGGGGCGCTGGTTTAAAGGACCCTTCAGA
Source organism: Sequoia sempervirens (assembly GCA_007258455.2). Taxonomy (NCBI): domain Eukaryota; kingdom Viridiplantae; phylum Streptophyta; class Pinopsida; order Cupressales; family Cupressaceae; genus Sequoia; species Sequoia sempervirens. Next base: position 1,341 of record VDFB02279517.1, on the reverse strand, counting down.
TGGCATAATTTGCAGATGAGGTCTTCCTGACATCAGTACTACTCTAGCCTAGCCTCGCAATGCATCATCCTGCTTGTCAATCCGACGTTTCAGGTGATCGTGGCGGAGGTTCTACCAAACACGTAATTTCACGGGCGGACCAACAAAAGATTTTCAGTGTATTTCTACAGTCCAGAGGCACCTAGCCTTTAGGCCTGTCAGATGAGGTCGTTCGCGTTCGAAGTCTTCACGGCTTTTGAGCGTAATCATTTTATCTATTCAACGAGCCCGGCCGTCAGCCTTCGGGATTTGGCAAACGCTCGTACGTGCGAGGTCTTTGCCAAAATGCTGAAGAGTGAAGACATCTGGAAAATGGCCAAGTCTGGAGCGGTAATTTTAAATAAAATACGCACTGGAGTTTTTGAGGTCTTAGAAGCAGTTTTCTTGCTTCGTCACCTCCAAAGACTTCTCTTGTGGGCCCTTCTGGCTATCCGTTAAAACAGATAGTGCCTGAATCGGGTCATCTCAGCTCCAGATATCAGAAGTCAAAGTAGGGTACTTGGATGAAAGTTCAATATTCGTCAAAATGACACCAGTGCAACTAAGAGCCAGGGGCGCTTTTACTTTTGAGGCCCTTAACACAGCTTTCAAGTGTCGTGCATACAGTCGTTGGATGCAGAATATCTCCAGTCACGCAGTGAGCTTCGTTGCTTGTCAGCAGGGTTCACCATTCGCCGTCAGCAGCCGTTTGAAATGTCGGATGGCAGTTTAGGAAAATGGCTAAGTCTGGAACCCGTAAAGCAATTTAATCAGGGGCGCCTAATTTTTCAAGGGGTTAAACGATGGATTTTGCAGTAGTGTCTCCCAGCAGACATTTCTTCCTTGTTCAGTAGGCTTTCCAATGAATATCTCAGTTCAGTCTCAGCATCTTCTGGTCATCCGAAAATCAGTGTCGAAGTTGGCCAGTCGTAACAGTGCTGTCAGCTATGAAATAGGGAGTTAATTAAAAGTGAAGTAACTTGAGCAAATGGACGCCTATGAGCTCAAGAGATGACTTTTCGGAATCGGTGAAGCTCAACGATGAATCTCAAAGCTTCATCCGGGTTGTCAACTGAAGTTCAAAATATTGAATATTTATTTTGTAATTTTAGCATTTAAAATGGCGATTTTCTATTTTTAGCGCCTTTGCTAATTGCATGATAATAAATATTTTATTATTTATTCAAATTCGAACTTCCAGTCAGTGGCAGTGGAACTGAAAGGCAACCAATCAGAGGTCTTCTATTTTTGTTAGGGTTTTCAATTCTTGCAGTTACCAATTGGTGCGAATTTCTTCTTATTTAAAGCATGGCGCCACCTTCA
>VDFB02279516.1:31253-56863 GCA_007258455.2 Sequoia sempervirens | reverse complement strand
ATCCAAAAACATCCAAATAATTCTCTAAAATCCCAAAACATACAAATATTCAAAAAACACAAAAACAATAGAAAAAATTCAAAATTCCTAAAAAGCCTCAAATATTCATAAAATTTGAAAATCTTAAAACATTCAAATAAACTTTCAAAAATGCCAAAAACAGCCTCCAAACATCTTCAAAAATACCAAAAACATTAAAAATTTTCAAAAAATCCAAATCCCACCCATCCCTTCTCGCTTTCACCTGCAATAAACTTTCACCCATAATAAATCAATCATCACCTTCACCCTTTGGCGAAACAAGTAGAAAACAAGCATAGAAAGTCATAAAGTGTGAACCCAATTGTCAAAATCCAAAGTTTAAATCATAGGTAAATACATCAATGAAATTTGTAGCAACAAATCATCTTAGCATCATCATCCCACCATCAAAAAATACTCTGATCAACATGTCCTAGGATGTATCCTTCTTGTGACGGACATCAACATCAAATATCACTTTAGCTAAACTTAAACTAGGAAAGAGCTATAGATAACACTAACTATTTGTCTTTGATCTTTTCTTATGATTTATCTTAATGACCCATTCTAAGTACCTCTTGCTGATTTCTAACGAAACGATTTAGAGAGAAAGGAATGGGACATCAATCATTATCTTTCATTTGTTGTGCTTGTGGATACTCTTGTAAAATAATCTTGGCGCATACTTGCTTAGTTGTGTGTAGGAAGGTTGTTTGGAGTATGTTGTTGACTATTGTGTATGATTTGGTACAATATGTTCTAAGCTTCTAACTTGCATTCCAATGATGTTTTTGTATTTCAAGGTGTGAACAAGAACTATCCTATTTGTTTGTCGAGTCAAATTCTATTACACTAGATACAATTTCATCTTGGTTATCAATACCTTGATGCATCATGTCTATGTGTTATATCAAACAATAAGGAACGACATAAAATCCCAATGCCAAAGTGTGAGCACCCCATCCTACATTTTGTATTGTCTCATCACCATCTCTAATAAAGTCTTGATGGATCAAGGACTTGTTGGATCTTTTGAAGTAATCATCAACGGTCATTCATTCTTTATTCTTCTATCTTCTCTTTGTGCTAACCTGGTATCATGATAGTTAACAAAAACATCATCAATGCATCCACCCTGCATCCACAAACCATTAGCATACATGTATCTCATAATCATATCATAATCATAGGCATCCATCGGCATAATCACAAATCTCATGATCATATCACATCATACATTTTGCATTATCATTTGAGTTGTGATGAATAATATATATTTGTTATTCTAAGCATCTTAAATCATTGCATATCATAAGCATTTGTATCCATACATCTATATGCATACATCATCATCAAAAAATACATACAAAATATACAAAAATAAATGCATCCACATCATTTGCATCAATAACATCTGCATATCATAATCATTCATCCTTATCATATCATGAAAAGATAATGAAAAAGAATATAACATTGCATCCATCCATATCATGATCACATATATCATATAGGAATAAATACAATGCATCCATACATCATCCATACATGAAATAAAGTGAACACATCATAGCATGAATTATCTCTATCCTTATCATATATATATCAAAAAATGTGTCATGGTACAAAATTTGTATCAGTGTATGTACATCAATGATAAGTACAATATCCACGAGGCTATAAAAAAGGAGCCCATGAATGTATATTGGTGATAAATAATGGAGCAAAATCAAAAAGTGTATCTATATCAAAAGGCTATCCCTAGTGGCTACTACCCTCTCCAGCCAACCTCTCAGGTTGATCCTCTACATAGGGATACACATTGTTGTGCTGAGAAAAATCTGGCTAACAAAGAGTTGTTGGAACATCCTAATGATAATGCTACTTGTAGTATGCAGCCTCTATGATAGCCTCTCTATATAAGTGTACTGACATGGTCCAACCATGTGTCATTTCCACCATAACCTCAATCTGTTGCCACCTAGCCACCTCTTGATCCCTCTCTCTTGTGACAACCTGCACTCTCTACAATGTCGCATCTCTCTTTGCTATCACCCCAATCACTACTACTAAGCCTAGTCTCACTCAACAGTAAGAGCCAAAACTTGTTGGAAGGCCTAGTCCCACTCACTAGTTATTTCCTGCAACTATTGCTGCAGCTATTAAATCTATTTGTCTCGTGCATCTGGTGGTGGTGGTCCTGGCTGCAACTGTACCTATGGTTGCATCTATGGCTGCACTTGTGGTTGAACCTATGGCTGTGCAACTGGAGGAGTCCCCAGAACCTATCCATCATACCCATCCTAGCCTCCCTGTCCCCTGCCCCTGGCACCTTTGCCTCATGGTCTTCCTCAGGAACACTTATCGGATATGTAATTCACCTGGGTGGGAGGAACCATGCATCATACGTTGAAGTGGTTTGTGCTACAAGTTGACCCTGATCATATTCCCAAGGTTGGGCAACCAATTGTTGAAAGCTCTCAACAGCCTCTATAGTTGAAATAGTTGGTCCCCATGTGGGAACCTCTCTGGTTGATCTCACAAAAATGGCCCTGTATGCATCATCGAGTCTATCCTATACATCTCTAAACTATCTAGCTACCCTATTAGGGAGATATCTCTCAATCATCATGTGCTCTCGACCCTATATGTAATGGGTCTATCTAGAAAAGTATAACTGATGTATATCATCAAACCATGGTGGCATCTAAAGCCATAGGTGCCAATAGAAAACTGTCATATCATTTATAATATATCTCTAGTACAAGAACCCAATTTGTCTAGTATGCGTAAGAGTGATGGTACCTCGATATCTCGAAATGACAAGATCATCCAGCTCCACATTTTCCATCTATATAATTGGTCAAAGTACAACAATGTGCTCCCATGCCCAAATATGAAGAGAGTAAGCCCTGCATTGAGGGCTCTCCCATCACAATAAACAAAATCAAGTAAATGATGGTATAAGGAGGCTAGCATCACGGGACCCCATGCAAAAATATTCCTCCCATGTAGCATTTGGTGCCACACCAAGCCCCATTTTGGGCTGAAGAATCTGCCATGTATATCTAGAGCCACCAAACCTAAAATGATGGTTGCAATGATCAATCTAAAGGTCGGCACATGTCCTTTGTATGTCTCTAAATCAATTTGAGATGTGACCAATGCAATTTGGTCTGTCTCCATCACCTCGAGGCATGCATCAAACCCAACATCAATATTGTAAATCATGTGATCACCATGGATAGGAAAACATAATATTTTCCACACATCCTCCAAACTAACTATCACCTCCCCCGTCAGAAGGTAGGACAAGGTCTCACTATGCCATCTCTAACACAAAGTTGTCATCATCACCAAATGGGTCCTAATAACGGGCACATATGCAATGTACGACAATCCAATCTCTCCCAAGTGATCCTGGTGTAACTCTAAAAGATCACCTAATATCTCCAAAACCGTCAGCCTGTGCTCCCTCGACATCAATGGTGGGAAGACCTCCTCCACCCACGAAGTGCACGACTTCAGGAAATCATCAAAATTTGAAGTTGTTTGGAATTTTTGGCTTAGAAATCACAATCACATCACTATATTCAAAATTCAAATAGTGACGCCCGATGCATTTTAAATTTCAAATTGGAAATTGCGTCTCCAGATAAGTTGTTGTCATGCTTTAGCTTCTAAACTGACCTAACCCTAATTTCTAAATCAGCAAGTATGTTGCCAAATAAGCCCACATCGCCATTTAATATTAGAAACCCTAATTTTAAATCGAGAGAAGCATCACCATATACATATGCGCCACTAAAAATGATTTAGGTGTCACCGATTTAAGTTTGGGCATTGCTATATAGTGATGCTGCCAAAATCTAAATTTTAATGCCTAATAAATGCATCAAAATTTAAAATTTAAAATTAGGTTTTGAATCACATACCGGTGGTTCTACGCCTAGAAGCCAATGGAATTCTTGAACTCGATCAAACTTGTGTCAAGGAAGCTCTCAACATGCCATTTTTTCAAAGGTTCAAAGCTCAAATTGCAAGAATTCCTTAAGGTGTGAATGCACAAATGAATTGAAAATGACCCCTCTTGGCCTATTTAAGCTAGAAAATTAGGGTTTTTTGCCCTAATTTAACCTTAAAGATGGGGTTTATTATCATTTCCACCAAATTTACTAATTTGGACCTAATTTTGCATCTTTTTTGCATTTTTGACATTATTCTTGCATCCCGAAGCCTTTATGGACCCTTGGGATAGCTTTTCATCTTTTTTGAGAAATCAACTCAAAATTCAAAATTCCCACCCGATTTCTTAAGGGCGCGGGGAGTCAGTTTTATCCTTCCATTGGGCCATCTAAAAAAAAAATTTGATTTGGGTAGCATTTTTTTATCTAAAAAGTGTTATTCTTTGAATCAGAGCAACAAGTACCTCGCTTCAAAGAGGGGAAAAATGTAGACACTAAAAAAATGTCCTAATCGATCTCATATATTTAAATCAATTTTTTCTAACATTATTTCCTCTTTAATCCATCCTCTTTTTGCTTAATTAATTTAATTATCCTAGCTAATTAATTAATTGCATCATTTCCATCTTTTTGGCCTAATTAATTAAATCAGGTTAATTCATCTCTTTTCGCACTAAAACTTCATCTAATTAAATTAAATACATCAAAATATTTAATTTAATCTCCTAAGTCATCTTATTTAATTAAATAACCCTAAGTTATTTAATTAAATATCATTTCACCCCTCCCCTATTATTAAATCATCTAATTTAATAAACATCTCTTTAATTCTTCTAATTCCCTAATTTCATAAATTAAACCTTGTTTAATTAGCATTCAAACTAATTTTCTTCTAAGCAAAGGGAAAATTCCCATGGAATATTCCTTATCCTCCTTTTTACAAAATTAAAACTTTGTTTTAATTTGTAAATTACCTTTTTCCTCACCCAAAAGTATTATTCTAAAGAATATCCCTTCTCTTGGACAATCAACTCACTTATCTTCAAATGCAAGTTTTCTTGCAACTGAGCTTTAGCAAGTTACCTTTGACCTATGTGAGTAGGTCAAAAGTGTGTTTGTTTGAGGCAAGGATGAGCCCTTGATTAACTTTCATCATGCATTCTCATCCATTGATGAGAATCCATGATCCATGCCTCTCATCCCCTTCATCTTGAGCCATTGATTAATCTTTTTGATCTCAACCCTTCATTCCTCATTTGCTTTCCTCTAAATAGGTCACTATTTGGAGACAAATGGATCCATCTTTCAATTGAAAACTTATGTTTTTGAATTCACTTGCATCCATACTCTAAATTTACTCACTTGTTAGATTATTTTAGTTAGTTTTAATTGCATAATAGCTTAGAGCATCCATTAATGGCTTCCATGCATCCATCTTAGTTTGTATATGAATAAGGGTTTTCATCTTTTAGCATAATTTTAGCTTAGATTAGCTTAGCAATAGCATAACTAGATCATTTATAGCATAAAATCATGGTAACTTAGCGTGTATTATGTTAATTTTTAGCATAATATAGGTTTTCATACATCAATCACTATGGTTTCATCCATTCTCTTCCATATAATTGACTGAAACAGGCTCACTAATCACGAGATTGGGAAAGGGTCATTTTCCACATCAACACAACACTAATTCTACAACAAGATAAGTTTCAGATGGATTAGAGTAGATGTTTTGAAAGCTTTCATGATTCAGTATGTTAGATTTTGATGAAATGTTTAGTTTTAATTTTATTTGATTGATCTTGTTGAGATTTGATTATTGGTGGCTCCGTTATGCTTTGATTCTGCATGGATCAAGTGTAATTCGACCAATACCGATATTTTTGCATCATAGTAATATTTGGAGAATTCGCATGAATATGAGCCAACAATGCATTAACATTTGTAGGCCTAGTGGAGGCAGGCAAGAGGATCTTCTACAAGGCTTCCTAAAGAATTTCTTGATAAACCAAAGCAGTCTGAAGTAAATCACAAAGTTAGATCTTAGTCAAAGTAACATGGAGTTGCTCAACAAGATCATAATCACATGGTGCTTTAGTCGCAAGTTTAGGTGTTAAAGGAAGAATTGGTTGAGAAGGTGGTAAAGAAGTACAAAATTGAGTAGATTGTGGTGTAGGAATAGAAGGTTTTTTATGCAAGTTTTGTTTGTTTCTTCTTGTATTATATGTGTGCCCAATAGCATTATAAGTGTAGTCTAGAAAATTATGCACTCTTGAAAAAAGGGGAAATTTCACACTTAATTTGGACGTATTTTGGCACCCTTGCATTAATTAAATCCTTTTAAAATCACCATTTATAGGCCCCAAAGACCCATTATTTTGGATCTCAAGGCTCATTTCACTCAAAAATCCCAAAAGCCCACCTCAAAAAGCTAAGGTGGGACTCATTCGCACCACCTTGGGTGAATGAGTCCCCTTAGGTGGGACCCATACACCAAGTGTGGCGAATGAGTCCGATTTGGGGTCTTTTTCAAATTTGAGTGAGAATTCATCAATTTAATTCAAGTTTTTGGTGGTTTCAGCCTTGGAGATCTAAATAACGGTCACTTGGGTGTCATTACCTATAAAATCAAGCTTCTAAGTCATTTTCAAGAGAAAATTCAAGAGTCAAGTGTTGAGAATCATTCACAAGAGCATTCAAGTTTCAAGAGCAAGTAAAGTTGAAGCATTAGAGCAGCAATAAAATATTTTTGTAGGTCTTCAAGATCACTTTCAATCAAGATCTAACATTTTCAAGGGTTGATCATGGATGCCTATGGTGAATCATGATGGATCCTAGGTTGGGGAGATTGAACTAGCCATCAATCTAAGCCTAAAGACTTGTTTCCTAAGTGATTCCATCTTCCATTATCACTCTACATTTAGCCTAAGGAAGGTATAAGCATCATTAGAGCTCATTTGGGGTGATTAGAGATCATCACAAGTGAGTCACTCATCTCTAAATTTCCATCATTGCATCATATTCTTGAATATTTGAATAGGATTGCATCACATTTCAAATTTGTTAGTCTTAGACACACTTAATACTAGGGTTTTCATGCACATTTCTCTATTTGTATCAAGTTTTAATTACCAAAGTAGGGGTTTGACCAAGGAAAACCGCCCATTAGTAAATCAAGTTGAATTCTATTTTGTAGGTGCTTTTCGTAGATTTGGATCCAGAAGTTAGATTGGAAGGAAAGGGCGGGTGTTGAAATGTAGATCAGAGCATTCAATTTCTAAAAAAGTAGAATGGGACTGATTTTCCAATATTGGTGAATGATTCCCACTATAGCTATTTTCCATATGTGTTTGCAAATTTTGATACCCTTTTTCCAAAAACATACTCCTGTGCAAAAACCCTGATCTGGGACTGATTTGCCCAGATTGGTGAATGAGTCCTAGCTAGTCAAAAGTCAAAATTTCTAGGATTTCAGAGCTACTTCCAGTCACTTCAAGTTTTCCAAGTGCACAATTTCTATTTCATAGCTTCCTTTTGCATTTTCTTCACTTTTCTAGGTCATTTAGGGTTAGGTTGCATGCAATTAGGGTTTTGTTTTACATCTTGCATTGCATTATCTTTTCTAAGTCTAAACTTGGTGGTGAACCCATTGTTGGACTAATCACTAGCGTCCCCCTTGGGGGTTGGTGACATGGCTTAACCGTCTCTTGTGGATCTGGGTAAACTCTGGTGTTTGTAGCAGGCGTTGATGGGTTGATCTTTTGGCTCAATGAAAAACATACCAACAATTGGTACCAGAGCCTTGGGTCATAGGTTTGAATCCCCTCAAGTAATGCTGAGGGGGGGATTGTTGGACTAATCACCAGCATCCCCCTTCGGGGTTCATGACATGGCTTAACTGCATCCTGTGGATCTGGATAAAGTCTGTTATTTGTAGCAGGTGTTGATGGGTTGATCTTTTGGTGCAACGACAAACATAACAACACCCCTCATTAGATCTCATTCAACCTTTAGGACAATCCCTTCGCTAGATTTCAATCTCCTTTGCATTGAAATATAAAGGGTTTGTTCTTGAGTGAAGAGTAAGGAAATTTCATCTTTCCTTTTTAGGGTCCAAAACCCTAGAAGCAAAGAGAACATAATTTTTTTTTTTCATTTTGGTGAACCTACATTTAGGACATTGAAATTTTGATTTGGAGTGCATTTTCATCCTAGATTTAGTTTGCATTAACATTGCATTAGGATTTTCATTGGTTAATTTGCATTCTAGGGTTTTAATTTTTGCATTAGTGAAAGCTCATTTAGCTTACATTTTTGCACTTAATTCCATTAAAATTTATTGAAAAACTACATTTGCATCCTAGATCTAGGTCATATAGCATAAAAATCAATAAAAAAAATTGAAAATTTTGAAAAAAAATTGTTGGTGTAATTAAAAGTGTCGTACCTTGTCCTAGGCCATTATTACACCTTAGTTAAGTTTACTTAGGGACCACATAGGAGGTAGTTGGAGAATTTCCACTTTTGGTGGACTTATCATGTTATTACTTTATCACATCCACCTTTCATGGACACATCATGTGATTACATCTCCACCTTTTGTGGTGATTATCACATTATCACTTTTCCACCTTAGGTGGAGTGATAGCTTTTCATAGTTGTCTCATGTCATAAGATTACGACACTTGTCATAATCTTATGCCCTTCTATGTTCTCACCTTGGCTATATAACCAAGGGGTCTCTCTCATTGTAAACAACACATCTCATATCATTGACATTGAATACAATTTATTCTTGTCATATTCATTCATCTCTTTTGTGCTTTCCATTTGGTCTCAGATCTTGGCAGCCATAGCCAATTCTAACATGGTATCAGAGAAGGTTGGGTGCCATTGGAGAGTCTTTTTCTGAAGAGAGATTCCAGATTTGGGGGAGGTTCCATTTTTTGGCTCTTTGTTGCAGGTTCATATTGGAGCTTGTTGGTGCAAATCTAAGCTCACCATTATGTCTGGAAGGTTTGAGAAAGTCGATTTTTCCTTTTGTTTTGTCCAAATTAGACATATGAGGCCAAATCTATGAGGGTTGAAGTTGAAGAGTGGTTGCCAGATCTAGAAGGTAGTTGAATTTTGGAGCATTTTGGGTCAAATCAACCCTGCCATGCATCCAGAAGGGCCAAAAACCCTAAGATTGGTAATTTCAAATCGGAGCAAGTTGTCCGGTGAGGAAAAAATTTTGCTCAAAGAGTCAGTATGGCCCCAAGTCATCATTAATTCCCGACATGATTTTTGAAAAAAACACTTATTTCATCGAAATTTTTGAATTTTTTTTTTTTTGAAAAATTCTAATCTTGGTGATAAAATTGTATTTCAAAGATTTTTATTAAAAATCAAAAAGAAATTTTCATAGAATATTTTATGCAGCCACCACACGTGCAGTTATAGTACCCAAATCCGGTCTAGTACCTATCATGGGCACTTGTGGCCCATAGGGCCCTCAAAGATTCTACCATCGGCCTTTTAAAAATCCAGTGGGCTCCATATAAAATACGGTTGGCCATTTCATTTGCCCCAGCTTCCTCCATTCGGCAGCCCCACCTCCATTGACTGGCGGTGATCACATTTCCTCTCGGCGGAAAATGTTTAATAGATTCTCTCAGAATAGGAATATTCATTTTTGACACTCACGAGGCCGTCAAATTTAAGCTAAGAGTTCCAACAAGTATTATGCAGGTGTCTAAGCATATTATTTTTTGACAAGTAGGAAACCATCAAATTTAATCATATTGTTTGCTGACATCAACACCATGTCAACATGACGTCAACAAATTAAGAAAAAAATTTCCCCCTCACGGTTTGCATTTTGATTTTCATAGGCGAACTTTGAAGCTTCATATCTCAGTCATACGAGCTCCTTTTTTAGTGCAATTTTTTTTTATTTGGGCTAATTTTTCATGCTCTACATAGTGGTGCAATCAGTTTTTGGTTTTGGTGTTTTTTTTTTCCATAAATTGCAGATTTTCATAGGTGTTGCTGCTTTGTCCTCATTTTGGGAACTTTGGGAGCTAATTTCTTACTCCTATGGTAACATTTTTGGGTGTAGTTTTTATTGAAAGTGCATGATTTTTTGTGTACTTTTGAGTGGTATGATAAAATTGATCTGATTTTGTACTAAAAATTGTACTTGATTTTGTGGCCTATTTGGCATTTGCAAGTACCAAGATCAAAGACCACTTCGCTATTTTTGGCAAGTGGCAACTATAAACGCACTAAATATAAAGTGCCAAATTAGATATTTCTTGGGGGGTTTCTTGATTAAGTGATTTTGGGGGGTAATCTTGTAGTGATTACTTGCATTCTTTTGCTTGGTTTGTGTTCTTGCAATGGGTAAATCTCAAATTGAACCTCTAAATCCACATAATTATGCTACATGGAGAAAATCAGTATGGAACTATCTCATGATGAAAGGTCTAATAGGTCATCTAAAGGACACAATTCAAAAACCTACTAATGCTAAAGAATTGGCAAGCTGGGAGATTGATCATGAGAAAACACTTGGATGCATATGTTCATTAGTCTCATTTGATTTCCAATTTCATATTCAATCATGTAATACACCTAAAGAAGCATGGGAGACTTTTCAAAAATTGTATGGTAAAATAGATAACATTAGAAGTTATCAGATTGATAATGATTTGATGAATCTTGATCCTAAAATTTTTGACCACATCCAAGACTACATCTCCACAATCAAGCAATTAAGAACACAATTGAAAGAATACATTATTGAAAAAGAGGATTTACAATTGATTATGAATGTGTTATCCAAGCTTGGTCCTAAGTATTCATTGTTTGTTTTTGGCTTTCATACCCATCGACTTTTTATGGGAGCATCATATGTTGATCCTAAGTTTTATGAATTTGCAAATCTCCTAATTCAAGAGGAAGCTAAGTTAATGAACTTGTGTCTAATCAAGTCTTCCAAGCCACAAGCATTGATGGCTAATTAGTCTAAGGTACAAAAAGAATCAGGGAATCTTGATAAGAAGCAAAAGAAGAAAAAGAACAAGCTATATAAAGAATCAAAATCCTCATCCTCAAAAGGAGAATCATCAAAGAAGGAGAGGCCTTTTTGTGCATATTGCAAGAAGAATGGACATGAAGAACACTATTGTTATAATAAGGATATTGATGAGTTGAAAAATCTTCTAAAAAAGAATCACATTGATTTTCCTTCTAGAATGTCTGAATCTTCTTCTCCTTCTACTTCAAAACAGTCTAAAAAGGACAAAGGTCAACATCTACATTAGGATATAAAGGACAAGCTCTTTGTGCTCTTTCAGGTCCAGGATCAGGGAGATGGCTTCTAGATTCAGGAGCATCTCATCATATGGCATCTTCATAGACTATCTTCTCTTCATTTCAACCTTGTACTATGTCTCCTATCTTGATGGGAAACAATACATACATGAGTGTAATAGGGAAGGGATCTATTAGCATTGGAGACAACACTTTTTAGGATGTCTTGTGTGTTCCTCATTTGACGAACAATCGTCTTTCCATTTATCAGATTACACATGGTGGAGATGGGAGAACTGTGGACTTCACTCCTGGTTCAGTTATCATTTGAGACTTGGAGACTAGAGAGATCATTACTACTGGGGTGGTTGATCATTCATCTTGGTTGTATACCTTTGCACAATTTTCTTGTGATGATGACAATGTTCCTTTGACTATTGATCACATACACCATGATTCAGAGGAGACATTTGGATTCTTGAACTTGGGAATTCTCACATCTGATCCAGTACTTGAGCCATGCATTTCATCTCCTGCATCTACTATTGTACCTGATGATGCTTGAGTTGCTACAATTTTACCTCCTAGTGATTCAGTACAGTAGGACATACATAGTCTTCCAGATATGGCTACTTTGGATGGCTTCTTGATAGGTATTTCAGACTTGTTTGTGGAGTCTCATCTTGCATATTTGGAGGACACCATTGATGACATTCATCTTCTCTTTGATGAAGATGAACCTTCTTCAGTTGTTGTGAGGGAACACTTTGACCCTCTTGTTCATTCTCTACATGATCATTCTTCATAGATTGGAGTGAGTGTGGATACTCTTGGACAGCATTTGGAGGAGGTTTCTTTGTCTTCAGAGGGGATATCTTTGTCTTTGGATTTTGCTCTACATTCATCTCTACTAGATTTTGGATTGTCCTCTTCAGCAGTGTGGCCTAGAACACCTGTTTGGAGTGTGTCAACTTTTGGCATCAACATGGAGACACTTGAGCATGCTTCAAAGACATCATCATACACCATCCATCTTCTTGATATCCTACATACATCCATGGTTTTGTTTCTTCCTAAGGGGAGGAATGTTGTTCGGCGAGATTGGATCATCTTCAGCATTCAATGTCAAGCTTCTACCATCATTGCAGGAGGCTCAACATTGAGGGGGAGCTACCTTGTCTCTCTTCTACTTCTCTCTTATGGGGGGTCTTTTTCCTCACATGGAGTTTTTACCTTCTCATGCATCATTGAGAGTATTTCATTTCTATTTTGTATTTCATCTCTCTTTTGGGGAGGAGTTTTGTCCCACTGGGTTTTCTCCTTTTCTCCATTTGTGAGAGATTTCATTGCATGTACATGGGTACCTAACATGGCCTAGTAGAAGTCGTGACCCATCATTGCATCTTTGTGTCATTTGCATTAATATCATTCTTTCCACCTCCTAAGTTTCACTCATAGCTATTATTTAATTAAAATTATTGTAATTCCTTTCCAGGGTCATAATTACACCTTAGTTAAGCTTTACTTAGGGACCACATAGGAGGTTGCTGGATATTTTCCACTTCCTTTTAGTGGACTTGACATGTCATTACTTTATCACTTCCACCTTTTGTGGACATATCATGATTACATCTCAAGACCTTTGTGGGCATCCATGATTTGTGGTGATTATCACATTATCACTTTTCCACCTTAGGTGGAGTGATAGCTTTTCATAGTTGTCTCATGTCATAATATTACGACACTTGTCATAATCTTATGCCCTATATGTTCTTGTTCCTCATTTAACCTTGCATAGTGGGAAGGAGTATAATCTCGTTGAACAGCTTAAGAATTTTTTTACAAAGATATCCCTATGGGACTTAATTCATAATTCAAAAAACTATCACAATATGCTTCAAATAGCCTTACAACAAGTAGTTGTTCCTCCTAGCACAAGTGAAAATGATGTGGTAGTTTTCATACAAGGAATGAATACAGTTAATGTAGACATAACCTTTCACCAACATGAGCTGCCCCCTTTGGCATTAAGAAAGAAAAATGAGGCCTTTATGATAATTTCTCAATTTAATAGAATAGGCATAAGAAGGACCCTTGTTGATAATGGCTTGACCCTTAATGTCTGTAGTGTTAAACTCTTAGATAGATTTCCAATAGAAAAATCAAAGATGGAACTTGAGTCTTTATCAATTTGAGGATTTGACAATGTAGGAAGGCAACTGCTCAATGTGATTACTTTACCTATTACAATTGGAAAGGCTACCTTACAAACTCCTATTCATTTTATGCCTCATGAATTTTCATACAATCTTCTTTTGGGAAGACCATGGATTCATGAGATGCATGTGGTTCCTTTGACTCTTCATCGCATTATGAAATATGTCTATGAAAAAAAGGTATACCAAGTTGAAATGGACCCTGAGCCTTGTTGTGCAGTTTTGCACACACGCCCCGCTGAAGGCAGGGACCCTCCTTCGCTTTGATTTTTGGTGTCTTGACCCTTTAATTTTGATGATTTAACTTGCTTTGGCATGTGCCTAAAATTTTTATCTTGCTAGCCTGAGTGATTTCCCCAAGTTACATATTGAAAATCTTAAGTTATGGGAAAGGTTCGGGTTTTTGCTTGGGTTCAGGATTTTCCGTCCAAGTCGGATTCTCCCGGATCCTGTTCAAACTCCGGTTATGTGTTGTTGTTCAGAGATTTTCAGTCTTCATGAAATTCCACATGGGTTGGATTTTTCTAAAATCCATCCTTTCGTTGGGTTTCTAGATTCTCCAGCCTGTCTTGTTGGCAGCAATAATGCTCCTCATATGAGCTTTGAAGGATGTATTTAGCTGATTTTTGAGGACGCTTGTGCTATTATGCTTTGTCATTTGTATTCTACTAAGCTGAGGAGTTTATTCTTGGTATGTTGAATTTGATTTGGGAGAGATTGATTGGTCAATTATTGGATTTGGTGGTGACCTCTTTGATCATTTTCATTGTTGTTCTTTGTTGGGCACCATTAAACTAATTTTTTCCGCCTCAATCGATTGATGCTGCATCAAATGGTAAGCATATGTGATCCTTTGCTTTTGATTGATGATTGTGGGTAAGGCTTTGATGTTATAGATTTGATTGTAGTCTAAATTCTTGAATATTTGATCATCTCATGGCTAGGGTTGCTTAATGTTGTTTGGTTTATAGTCTCCCAAGTGATTTCTGAGCTTGCATGTTTCTTTGCATTATAGGGAATCTTGCTTGTGACCTATGATTTCCCCTAGTAAGGATTTGGAAATCTAGACAATTGAATCTTGTGTTTCCCTGTGCGTCAATGGCTGAACTGTAGGTTTTATATCTAGGACATCATCATTTTATCTTAGTTTTCTTTCAAATTGACCTAGAAATCAATGAAAATCTATAGAGGGTCAAAGTCAAGCTTGTCTCGGGGCTAAAATCTTGAAATTTATGATTGATTCATCGAACTAGGTTAAACTGCGATTGGGTATTGAAGTTTGGATTTCTCACTCATCTCAGGATTTTCTGGCTCTAGTGGATTTTCCCGATCTCCTTCGTTTTCCTGGAATCCGCATACTTTCGGAGTTTCATCCTTCCCGAGGATTCCCCTCTTGCTCAGATTTTCCTAAAATCCTGTGTTCCTTGGATTTTCCAAAGTTTACATAATGCCTCCTCCTTCGCGAAAATCCGTCCCGTCTAGATTTTCCTGGAATCTGATGAAACGTGAGGAAATATGGAATAACTTGATTTGTTAATGATTTATGATTGATTCATGCTATTTGGAGATCTCACATGTTTTTTAGTTGATAACGATCGAATTTAATTGTTAGTAGGTGTTATCATGCTCATTCCGTTGGAATCCATCTAGCCTCGAATTCTCTGAAATTCCTCCTTGGCTTGAATTCCGTGGGTGGACTTGGAACCCAAATTTTGATATGATCATTCTCTATGAGATCTGATTGCACCTTGCTTATTTGGGGACTTATTTTAAGGATGAACATGTTGTTCATGACTAATTTATGTGTGATCCTTACTATGGTTTCCTTTGTTGAGTGCAGGCTGAGTCTAGCAACACGGTGGCTGGGTCTTCAATATCTAAAGTGAAGAAGATTAAAATGGTTATCAAGAGCAGAATCCCAGAGAGTAAAATTGCATCCATTTGGTTAGAGGTGATAGACACAAATGTTGTTTTGTGGGATTATGAAGAGTTAAATTTAGAATGACAGCCAAGGATCTTCCTATGGTGGCCAGAAGAATGATGGAGTTAGGCTTGGCACATGTGGTTGGTTTCCCTTCCATGGTGCATTGTTATGAGTTATTCCTTGAGTGCGCCAGACATTATGACCAGGATACCCAGAGAATAATTAGTCCCCAAGGGAGAGTTGTGGCAAATCTAAATCCTATCTCCATAGCTCAAACCTTTGATATGCTGGATAGATCCCATGTGGTGGCATTCAACATGGAAGCAGCTAAGAAGTATTATGAAGAGGGGACTGTGAAATCACAATAGCTTATCAATTCTTGGTTGGAGAAGCCCAAGTCCCATTATTCTAAACTACCTAAACAGCTATTCAAAGAAAAGTTTAAGAAGGAATACTATGATGCCATCACATTGCTTAGCAGGTTGGTTGGATTGAGAAGTACAGGCATGCTTGAGAATTGGATGTGCCATGTTATTGTGAGGATGGAACGGGAAAATATCCACTATCATTGCACAGGTGTGATTAGTAGGGTGATTCATGAGTAGCTATCCAATGTGTTGCAAACCAAGACCTTCACAATGACCTCATACTTAGTCTATGCACTTTCAAGATTTCATCCCTACAAAGGATTAAGCATGAAGGGGATCTTTGGACAAGATTTTATTTATGAGGTCTACCCTTAGTTGCACTTAGGAAGCTCGATCTATAGAAGGGTGAATGATGCATTCACCATGCATATCACCAGATTACTTCAAGGTGCGGAACATGTAAGAATTTCAGACCAAGCCAAGGAGCTTATTAAGAAATATGGGGCTTGGTTCATTCAATTTCCAACATCATACATCTGGATTGATAGTTGTCAAAGGGCTCCTTACCGAATTCCAAGGTATCCTACTGATCACATCTTACTTCTAGAGGTCACTAGATACATATGTGATTTTGACGCCATTGTCAAAAGGGACAAGTACAAGACTGGTTTTGGTGGATACTTCCCTTTAAGGATTGGCACTGGAGAGGTTTTACCTTCCATCAGCCTGCCCAGGCTTCTGAAGAGGAGATAAGTGTTCTTGGTTTATCCTTCCACTCTAAGAGATCAAGGTTTGACATAACAGGTGAAGCTCAAAATAGGGCCAATAGAGAATATAGCCATAAGGTTGAGTTAGAACATTACTGGGCTAATTACAGTGATGAGTATGAGGTTAGGAAGAAGAAGTTTTCTCGGCTCCTAGTTGAATAAGTCCGACTATATAATGTGAAAGTAGTTCTAGATGAACTTGAGGATGATGGGGACCTGATTCAGGGCCATGCTTATGAAGCAGTTAAGGACATGCCAATTGGTGATGTGGATTGGCTAGAAGAAGAAAAGACAGAATTAGGACAGACAATGGATCTAGTCACCAAGTATACCAAGATGTGGCTAAAGCATAAGATATGGGAGTTAGAAAACAAAGGTGTACAATGCACTTTTGAATTAATCGAGGACTTGGACCCTCACTCTACTTCTGAAGAATCATCATAGCAAGATCCTAAAGGTAAAGGTAAGGTGAGATCCCCTTTCAAAATCAAGATTAAGGATGTTCAAATGGAAAAGGCACAAGAAGTAGAAAAGCAGAGGAAGCCTATTGTTAAGAAAAGAGGGCATAACTCAAGGAGTAAGGGGCTTGGAATAGTAGAAACTGAAAAGAAGGATCCTATGGTTGGTACTCATGTACCTAAAAGGAGAAGAATCATAATATTGTCACAAAAGGAAAGTTCTAAGGATGAAGAAGAGGTTGCTCCACCTGTGATAAGTGTAGAAAGTTCACAGGAAAAGACACAGGTGTATACAAGGAAGTCCAGGACTCCTTCTCCTATAGATAGTGTGCCAAAGGTAGATCCTCCTCTAGTTTCTTCTCATGTAGAGCAATAGGATGATATTCCTTCTCCCCATGAAGCTCAAAATGAACCAGGAGAATCTGAGAAGGCTGAGGAACATCAAGATGTTGAAGGAGAAGAATTTCATGAGGGTGAGCTTTATAGGGCAGAGGCAGAAATAGAAAATGTGATACAATCTCCCTTGGTTGCATATGAAGACTCACCAGTTAGAACTGAAGAGGTTAGGTCTCCTCTAAGAGAAGAAGAGTTAGTTAAGGTTCCATCGCCGGTGCACAGAGAGGATCACATTAAAGAAAAGGACAAGGCCGAGGAGATTCCTAGGAAGCATAATTTGGATGAAGATGTGTCTAAGGATCAGTAGGGGGAACAAAGACAGACTGAAGTGCAATTGGAGTCTATTGTTCCAGAGTGGTTAGATAAGGAAATAAACAGAAAGAAAGTTTTCGTGGAAGATACCCCACCCAATTGGGATGAACTAGTAGCAAAGATAGGAAAAGATAAAGGAAAGAAGAAGGCCAGGGTTATATCCATGATTGAAAGAGATGAAGAAAGCAATAGAGTGGTACACATTGCAACTCTTGCTCCAGACAAGAATAGAGATGAGGTTACTAGAAGTGATTACAACCTGTAGACTATCAATTTAGGGCCCACTTCCATGGAGCAGGACATTGAAGAATATCAGGGTTCTAGTGCAATTATCTTGGGGAGATTGAGAAAGGAAGTCCAAACCAAACATAAGTTGAAGAAAGAGATAGAGGGACTCAAGAAATGCTTAGAAGGTCTAATGAAACCTTTGCAGTCTATTGGCTCCTCACCTTCTGTTGCAAACCTCTTCCCCAAGGAGACTATCACTGAGTTGGAAAAAATGAAGGCCACCACTCTTGCTACTACAAATTGGTTACAAGGGGTGAAATCCAAAGGGAATGATGTTATCAAGAATATTCTCTCAACTGGAGTAGATGTTGTGAGGGCGATAAATTGGTTGAAGGAGGTATTAGCTCAAGATAAGGAAGATACAAATCTCTTGTTGCAGAAAACTAAAACCATCATGGAGCATACCAAAGATAAACTTGTAGGTGATGGAATTCTCCCTTCCTCCAGAGCTGCCAAAACTTGGGAATGGTTTGAGGCCTTGCATATTAGGTAGAAGGTTCTAAAAAAGATCTATAAGTAGAGGAGGCAAATTGAGGATACCCTAACTGGTGTTTACAATGGATGCATTGCTTTCTTTGAGATAATGACAGGGAGAAGGAAAATTGCACCCAACCATTTGAGCTTGGAACAATTGAGAAAATGGTGGAAAGATGTTTATTCTCTAGCTAGTAATGATCATGTTACTGAGCACCAATTATATGATGTGGCTACCTAAATTGTTGTCATTGATAAATATCTAACATATAAGGTTGAGTGGGATAAATTGGTGGAACAGTCCAAGGAAAATATTGCATCAATTGAGAGTCGACTTAAGATTTTTCCTTTTCCACCCATGGCCAACCTTGGCAGGGTGCTTTTGAAGGTGCATGAAATGGTTGATCAAAATAGAGACAAAGGGGAAGGCAGTTAATGTTAAGCTACATCGATATTTGTGCTTCCTAATTATTTTTCTTGCTTTGGTTCTAGCTACATTATAGATCCCAGGCTGACTTGGATGAAGTTCCATCATTTAATGCAAAGTTTATTTTATTTTGAATTTCTCTTGGCCGACTTGTCTTGTGGCCAATTATTATTGTAAAACCTGGCTAGGCCGACATATGTTGAGAGGTCTCTATTAATATGGCCTTTCGCCTCATTTGTAACATAGATAGACATTGAGAAAGATAGATAAGGCTAGGGTGAATTAATTAGAGAAAGAGCTAGAAAGTAGTTGTTCTCAAGCAAATATTGTAACAAAAAGCTGGAATTGTTGCTATAGTGGATAATTTGATGCAAGTAATGACATTGTGATTTGGTGTCATACTTGTTTTCTTCTTATTTTGCATGGTTCTTGTTTTTCTATCTTTAGAATTACTTTGAGGAAGATTGATATTTAATATTTAGGACTAGAATCAATTTAATGGTGTTTATGGTTTGATATTTGAAGTGTTGCAGTGATCCTTGGTCCATACTTTTTGCAACTAGCTAACTGTTAGTTGCTTTGCAAAGTTAGCCTGGACCATATATCTATTGTGCTTAGTTCAATTGTGAAGATTTGTTCATTTCAATTTCCTTAGGGTTGTCTTGGATGAATATTCATGATCTTAAAATCTCATTACCTTAGAAGATTGCACTGTTCTTGTGAAATTGTAGCTCCATCTGGGTTAAGCAGGAATTGGTTTGTGTGGGATTGGTCCATTTCAAGTATTTCATCATATACATTGTTAATCTTAGAGTAGCATTAGTCTTAGTAATCTCTTTATGACCCAAATATTTTGTTATTTTATTTATCATCTGAGTTAGATTTAAGATTAAAGTATCATCATATTGCTAGATCTGATAAATTGAAGATTCATTCTTTTCTTGTAGTAAGGTCCCAGTGTGATTACTAGCATTTTCACATTTATCACTGAGTTGTTTGTGCATTGTCAAGACCTAACATTAGAGACCTGGGGGTTATCTCTTAAGGATTGCTGATAGAGATTTACCTTTCAAGAGAGATAGGATATTATATTCTGTCTAAGTTGTTGTGCAAAAAACATCATCAACAAGCTTGAAATTTGCTTACAAGTTGAAAAAGGAATGACAAGTCCTCTAACCACATTAATTCCAACTGTTAGAAACCCATGATCAGATTTGCAAACCGAAAATACCTTCCACAGAAGAGAAAATCAAAAAAAGAAAGAGGTTGCAAAAGATGTGCAAATAATAATATTTAGGAATTCAATTAATTACAAGATATGATTTGCTTTATAAAAGCAAAGATGCAAACCCTAATCTTATCTTGAGCAACAAGATAGCTCGATAAGATAAAGATAAAGCCTAAAACTTAGGAATTAAATAATTACCTAAGTAAACTTATGCAAAGTGTAATTAATAATTAATTACACCAACACCCCCCATAAGTGCAACTTAGGGAGAAGCAAATAAAGCATGCACCTAAAACTAAGATGAATGCAAGAAAGCATGAATGGGTCCCGGCAACAAGGCCTAATTACGTACCCAAGTACAATATGCAATAATGAAGTAGAGAAGGAAAACCCAGTGGGAAAAAACCCCCCTACAATGAGATGACTGCTGCAAAGAAGCACTGGAAGATCACTGTGGATTAACACTAGAACCACAATCTGACAAGCAAGGAAAGATACCTCTGTCTACAACTGAAACCAAAATAGAATCATGATAATGTGACAGTAGACCCGATGCCACGGAACACTCGAAAACTCACAAACTGGAACAACCCTGGAATCTGTGAAGCAACAGTAGAAGAAATGATGAGAGAATCTGGAAGCCATGTAACTCGATGTCAATGCCAAACTGAGACTAAAACTCTTCAATGGGAAGGAGTACCATACAGACTTGGGAACATTAACCATAAAAACATGGCTTTCAAACTGAGATGGATCCAATGCGGATCATTAACCATAGGCTCTCAATCTAAAGTGTGAACCGATGTGAATCAACAATGTGTCTAGGTAAGAAAAAAAATGGCCAAAAGAAACTAAGAGACCAGATAAACTCATGCGAGTTTCCATCAAAACAAGATGAATATGGATATGAAAAAAACCCCCCTGAATGGAACTTTATCATAGTTCATTTATTACAATAACCTGGGACGATTGTAAAAGGAGAGCATACAAAAATGCATAAACAGAAAATATAAATAGACCTCAGATCTGTGTAGAGGACTGAATCAACTTTCCAACGCCGCAAGAATGACAAAAAATGGAGCACCGAGTCAAAAGATATGCCCTCCGGAGTGAAAAACACAAGATCTGAGTTCAAAGGCCTTCAAAATAAATCTGGAGCAGAATCTGATAAAAACACCAGCACCACTGGATCGGCATCAAAATCAGCTTTCCAACGATATCTCATTTGCAAAAAATGGAGATCGTATGCAAGAAATACACCCGATTTCGTGAACACTGCTCTGATACCATGTTAGAAACCCATGATCAGATTTGCAAACCGAAAAGACCTTCCACAAAAGAGAAAATCAGAAAAAGCAAGAGGTTGCAAAAGATGTGCAAATAATAATATTCAGGAATTCAATTAATTACAAGATATGATTTTCTTTATAAAAGCAAAGATGCAAACCCTAATCTTATCTTGAGCAACAAGATAGCTCAATAAGATAAAGATAAAGCCTAAAACTTAGGAATTAAATAATTACCTAAGTAAACTTATGCAAAGTGTAATTAATAATTAATTACACCAACACCAACATCCAACACAAAACCTTTAAAAGGAGACAAGAAAGAAATGGAAATAGTGTCAAGATTAATAGATGATGATTGGGGTTCCTTGGAGTTCACACCCTCATTTATGGGAGAATACATAATCACAAGAAAAGAAGATGACAAACAAAAGTAACCAATGGTCATGTCAACTCAGAACTTGGAAGAACATTAACAAAAATCCAACTCATCTACTCTTGAAGAGGATACAAGTTATACAACTAAATTTGATGAGATAGATTATCAACAATCACCAAACCTGAAAGAAATGAAAAACTTTATGGGAAAAGTTTTGAGCTTGTGAAACAATTGGGTTACAATGGTAAAGGATGCAGGAAGAAAGAACAAGGTATTTGGGTTCCTATAGAGCCTAACACACAAGAGACAAAGACTGGTTTGGGATATTGTCCTTCTAAAGTTACACAAGCATCAAAGAGACTATCGTTAAACATAACCACTATCATGTGCAAAACAAAAATCAACCTCACTATGAAGCATCCTGAATTGCTTGATATGGATTTACCACCATCATGGGATTACTTTGAAGATGATGAAGACTTGAAATAAAGGCTAGGATTTTATGATAAACCATTTACTCTTCCTCACAAGAAAAAGGTTACATGTTCTATGATAAGCACCAAATAAAAAGATGGAGAAAAAGAGAGTGGTGAGACAGCCATGAACAATGAAGAATACAACCCTGAATTTCCAAGATCAAACACACTTCATTTAGGAGATACAGTGGATATAGCAATGGACATCAATGATAAAGAGAAATCTGTTAAATTAGTAAAATGCCTTGATGATGGAGAACAAGAGGATACTACAACTTTGCTTCATGAATTTCCTAAAAATTTTGCTTGGACTTATTTAGACATGTCGGGAATCGACCCTAAGATTGTAACACACAACATAGTCCTTTCTGAAAATGCTAAGCCCATTAGATAGAAGATTTAAAAAATGGATTCTAAAATAGCCTTGCTAGTTAAGGATGAAATTGAAAAACTCCTTGACGCTAGTTTCATAAGACCTATAGATTATTCTCCATGGATCTCAAACATTGTCATAGTCGAAAACCTGACAATTATATTAGGATGTGTATGGATTTTCATGATTTGAATAAATCATTTTTAAAGGATGACTTTCCCCTTCCTAATATGACATGATAGTGGACTCGACTGGGAGACATGCTTTTTTTTCATTCATGGATGGATTTTCTAGATATAATCAAATTTTCATCAACCCTCAAGATCATTACAAAACGCTATTTACAACTATTTGGGGAACATTTTGTTGGGTTATGATGCCTTTTGGATTGAAAAATGCAGGAGAAACATATCAACAAGCTATGACATTTATATTCCTTGATTACATATATAAGATTTTGGAAGATTACGTTGATGAAATTCTAGCCAAATCATTAACAAGTTAAGACAATGTGAATGTCCTTCAAAAAAATTGAGTGAATGTGAATACAACACGAGATCGAATCCCAAAAAAATGTGTCTTTGGTGTAGATAGTGGGAAACTCCTAGGTTTTATCATATCTCACAGAGGCATCGAGGTGGATACAAAGAAGATTGATGCTATCATCAACATGCCACCTCCTAAAAAAATTTCTCAATTTTGCACCTTACAAGGAAGAATTCAAGCCATCTATCATTTTGTTGTGTCCTTAGTTGATCAAACATTACCATTTACACATATCCTCAAAAAAAAAGTGCACTTTGATTGGAATGAAGATTGTAAACAAGGTTTTGAGAGTTTAAAGGAATACCTTCCAACTCCACCTATTTTACAACTTGCTTGCAAAACAAACCATTCATACTTTATATAGCTGCATCAACCCATGCCCTTGAAGCATTGTTGACTCAACAAGATGGAAATGGTAAAGAGAATTCAAACTATTACATTAGTCAAACCTTGATAGATTATGAGAAATGATACACAACAATAGAAAAATAATGTTTGGACCTTGTATTTGCTACTAGAAAATTGTGACATTACTTACTAAATACGAAGATACATGTGATGACAAAATTCAACCCCCTCAATTATCTTTTCAATAAAAAATATTTATCAGGATGTCTAGCTAAGTGGGTGATGTTGACAGAGTTTGACCTTAACTTTTTTTTACAAAAATCAATTAAGGGTCAATCCTTGACTGACCAATTGGTTGACGCACCTTCCCTTTTAGCATTACCTAGCAATGACTCTTTCCCTGATGATAATGTGTTGACAATCGAAACTAATACATGGGAATTATACTTTGATGGATCTAAGTGTAGAATAGGCTTCGATGCCAAGGTTATACTAATACTACCTTCAAGAAAGCCTATTCCCTTGTCATACCGACTAAACTTCCTATGTACAAATAACACTGCAAAGTATGAAGTGTTGCTCATTGGGTTACATGCTACTTTAATCTTGGGTACAAAATCCATTAAAATATTTGGTGATTCAAAATTAGTAATCAAGTATGAAGCGTTGCTCATTGGGTTACATGCTTCTCTTATATCACCTCAAGATCCTTCAAAGGATTTCACATTTATTGTTCACCCAATCATGAAACCATCAATCGACGATAAACTTGAAGAAGTATTAGCAACAACCAAGAAAGAATCAAGTGAGTGGTATGATGCAATATTTAACTATTTGAAAGATGGTACCATTCTCGAACCAACAATAAAGAACACCTAACGTTAACGTTACTTGTGAAAACTAACAACCAAGTACATCATCCTCACTAACATATTATATAGAAGATCCTTTAATGGCATTTTTCTTAGATGTCTTAACGAATTTGAAATCCCCATAGCACTTGAAGAGGCTCATGCAGGTGCCTATGGAGGTCATTTTGGAGGGAGATCCTTAGTGAAAAAACTCATTTGCATGGGATATTACTAGAGACATATGGAGAAATATTTCTTTGTGTATGTTAAGAGATGTCACAAATTTCAGGACATAGGAATTTGATTCATGCTCTTGCTTTTGAGATATGTGCCAAAATTCTATTTGGCCATTCTCAATATGGGGATTGGATCTAATTAGAAAAATTTCACCACCATCATCTGTTGGACATATGTTTATAATCACAACAACAAATTATTTCACAAAATAGGTAAAATTTATTCCTCTTAGATCCACAACTACTAGTGTAATATGTTGTTTCATATTGGAACACATTATTGATCACTTTGGATTTCCTTTCATGTTAGTTTTAGACAATGGGACACCATTTAAGAACAATGACGTGAAGAAATTGCTTGACACATTTAATATCCAACATCACTTTTCAACACCTTACTACCCAAAATCCAACAGACAAGTCAAAGCAAGTAATAAGACTCTTGAACAAATCCTAAGGAAAACAGTAAATAAACTTAACAAGGATTGGCATATGTAACTGATGTACGTGTTATGGGCTTACCGTACTAGCATCAGAAAATCCACTGGAACAACTCCCTATAACCTTGTCTATGGTACCGAGGCAATTATGCCCTTGGAGTTAGATCCCCATGTTAAGGATTTCTCTTCAAGGACTTATTGATGATGACACTTACAAAGAACAAAGATTGCATCAGCTCGAGATTCTTGATGAACAATGCATTAACGCTCTTGAGCATCTCCAAGCTTATGCTAAACAATTACAACGCAATTATAGTGATCATGTCATCCCTCATGTATTTGGTAGAGGTAATAGTCTTATATGAAAATCAATGAAATTTTAATGCCAACTCGACTGAAAAAAGGAAAATTCAACCCTAATTAGTTAGGACCCTACATAATTAATGAAAGTTATGGGTTTGGTGCATACACACTAATAGAAACACACCTCTCAAAGACCCTATCAATACTACGTATCTATGTTGGTATTATG
>VDFB02279516.1:0-25709 GCA_007258455.2 Sequoia sempervirens | reverse complement strand
TAAAATTTTTTAAATAAAAAAAAATCAAGAAAAAAAAATCTAAAATGAAAAGTGAACTTGAGTTTGTCAATAAAAATATATGTTACCACTTTTTAAAAAATAATGAACTTGAGTTTTTTAAGGAATTATAATAGAAACATGTGTCCCCACTTAATTCATGTAGTTAAGTAATTTATATTTTTTATATTTAAATAATTTGTATTATTTGAAATCATTTTTGCTTTTGTAGAGTTCCTTAGGAGGCATGTTTTTTATGTAAATTTCCCCTAATGTCATCAATTTTAATTCAATTTTTTGGTGGATGTCAGCCTTAGAGATCTAAATAATGGTCAATTAGGTGTCAATGCCTATAAAAGCAAGCTTCTAAGTCATTTTTTCACAATCCAAGCATATCTCTAAGTCATTTTCAAGAGAAAATTCAAGAGTCAAGTGTTGAGAATCATTCACAAGAGTATTCAAGTTTCAACAGCAAGTAAAGTTGAAGCATTGGAGCAACATTAAAGTATTTTTGTAGGTCTTCAAGCTCATTTTCAATCAAGATCTAGCATTGTCAAGGGTTGATCATGGATGCCTATGGTGAATCATGATGGATTCTAGGTTGGGGAGATGCAACTAGCCATCAAGCCATGCCTAAAGACTTGTTTCCTAAGTGATTCCATCTTCCAATATCACTCTAGATTTATCCTAAGGAAGGTATATACATCATTAGAGCTCATTTGGGGTGATTAGAGATCATCACAAGTGAGTCACTTATCTCTACATTTCCATCATTGCATCATATTCTTGCATATTTGAATAGGAATGCATCACATTTCATATTTCTTAGTCTTAAAAACACTTTAGACTAGGGTTTTCATGCACATTTCTCTATTCTTATCAAGGTTTAATTACCAAAATAGGGCTTTGACCAAGGCAAACCCCCATTAGCAAATCAAGTTGAATTTTTTTTTGTACGTGCTTTTCATAGATTCAGATCCAGAAGTCAGATTGGAAGGAAAGGGTAGGTGTTGAAGTGCATATTAGAGCTTTCAATTTTTGAAAAAGTAGAATGAGATTGATTCACCAATAGTGGTAAATGAGTCCCACTATAGCTATTTTCTAGATCTATTTGCATATTTTGATACCCTTTTTTCCTAAAACAAACTCCTGTGTAGAAACCCTAATCTAGGACTAATTTGCTCAGATTGGTGAATGAGTCCCAGTTAGTCAAAAAGTTAAAATTTCCAAGATTTCAAAGCTACTTCCAGTCACTTCAAGGTTTTCAGGTGCACACTTTCTATTTCATAGCTTGATGTTGCATTGTTTTCACTTTTCTAGGTCATTTAGGATTAGTTTGCATGCAATTAGAGTTTTGTTTTATATCTTGCATTGCATTATCTTTTTCAAGTATAAACTTGGTGGTGAACCCCTCATTATATCTCATTCAACCTTTAGGATAGTCCCTTTTCTATATTTCTATCTCCTTTGCATTGAAATCTCAAGGGTTTGTTCTTGAGTGAAGAGTAAGGAAATTTCCTCTCCTATTAGGTCCAAAACCCTAGAAGCGAAAGAGAATATAATTTTTATTCTTTTCAATAAGAAGTAGAGTTCGTAGCTTTTACGAATCTTGAGTAAAAATTTGGTGAATCATCTCGATATGAAATCTCGTAGATAGAATGATCCTCCCTTGGAGAAGGGCTAGCTGGGGTCAAGTGAATGATAGGTTTCTTGGGGCTTGGAGGAGCCACAAAGACCACCACTATGTTTATCAATTCCTTAGTTTGCTTAGAAGGTTTAGAGATAGGGGAAGATGCTTCTAATAAATCATCTAGAGTATCATCCAACATGTTGAAATCTTCCTTAGAGAAAGCATTATCGTGGACATGAAAACATTGTAAAAATAAATCCGACGTGGTTCACAAAAATGTGAGATAAGAGGGATTCATTGCACACGAGTCTCTTTTTTCTCAAGAGATCACCAAGGAACAAATTTCCCTTATCCACCTCAACATAATTTGAATGAAGAATTTGCAAAGGAAAAGTATACAAGCTAACTTTTAGAGAAAACTACTTCAAATCTCAAGAGAGTGAAACTTCTAGATTTTTTCCTTTGATAGAGGAGATCTTGGCCAAAGGACATTAGCGTGGATTAGGGATGCTAGCGTGACACACTGTCATCTAAATGACATGTTGGAATCCTAAGCAATAGGGAGCTTAGGAACTCAGGTGGGAGAAACTGAGTTTCACTTCCTAACTCATATATGATGTCTAAATAGAACAATAAAGTAGGACACATAATTTATGAGAAAAGAACAAGGAGAACTTGGAGAAAACTTACCCTTGACAAGACATGCAATTCTTCACTCCAAGCTCCATTTTTCAACCTACACACAAAAAAATGAGGGGAAAATGTTGGGAATGTATAGGGTCTACTACAAAACCCCCATTTTGGTGTTCCCACATCCACAAACAGCCAGATAGAAAGAGAGTGTAATCGAAATGGACAAAGGAGGTGGTGAAAGAAAAACCCCCTTCATGAGTAGAACCCACACCGCAAAGTAGTAAATGAACAAGAGATGTAAATAGAGAAAGAGCGAGAGAAAGAATTACCCACGGGCCTTGGCCCGCTTTAGAACACACATATGCACCATTGAATGCTTGCTAGAGAGTTGTAGCTATTGGAGGGACCTCATTCCAACAGAACTTCACTTGTAGAAGTGTCGCTTGTCAAGGATGAAAGAAATTTGAGAGTCAAGTTGAAGAGAGAGCTTGACTTAATGAGTTAAAACCCCAAAATGAGAGAAAATAAGGGGTTTTGTTGCATTAAAGGGTGGAAAAAATCCATTACACTCAGAAATTTGACTGCTATGACATGTGTCAAGAGTTAAGATTTGAGATTCTTCATTTCAAACTCAAAAAACCATCAGGACATTAGTGCTCTGCACAAACGTCCATGCATTGCGCAAGCGTCCAAGGCATCAATTTTTAGGAATTATGTCATTAGGCTGATGTCACTTCTCCACTGGTCCACATGGAGCTAGAATTATAAAATTTTGACCCATGGGATATTTTCCATTAATGCATTTAAGCATCATAAATGCTAGGAAAAGTGCTAAAATGTGAATTGGCCCTAGGTGCAATTCTGCAACACTACACATGCATAATTGAAATAACACAAATTCCAATTTGTCATTGGATTCCAAATTAATTATACAAATCCTCGCAAAACATAGATTTCATATGGAACAAAGATGTCATAAAATAGTCAATAAGGATTCCATTCCAATATAATAATTTCATAAATTACAATACTCCAAGAATGTACACTATTACAAACATAGCTCCACCGAGCTTCAGAGCATAAGATGTAGATGGCCTAGGAATCTACCTTTCAAATTCTTGGTCTTTTGTCACCTATTGAGGAGGAGAAGCATCACTCAAGAACTTTTCCACCAACCACGAACTTATATGCAGTCCCCTACACATCTATCAATGATAGATGGCCCCACCCTTCAACAAAGGTATTGGTTGGGTAACCTCGTACGACATACCACTTTGAGCTTAGTGTTGTGCCCTACATGACTAGGATTTATAACCTACACTAGGTACCCCTTATGCATTTAAATGGACATGGTGAACTGATAGTGGATCCCCAAGAAATCACACTACTTTGGCCAAAGTATTCTCACTCAATACTTCGAGTGATGGTCTACTATTCACTTACACTATAGCAAGCTCATTTTGACTTAAGGCCATTATATCTATGCTTAGGAAATCTCTCTCCATGGGAAAGCTACTCCCCAGGATAGCCTATCTCTTTAACACAACCTAAGGTTACACAACTCATTAAGAAAATTACTAGTTCCCTCCCTTCATTGGATAACAATCCCAGGAGCAACCTACTAGCCATCTAGCATAATTAAATGTCTAGCTATGAATGTTCCTTAAACTTGTCTATGTTTGATCATATCTAGTATAATAATAATACCTATGAAAAACATTCTCTCTTACCCATGTTTAATCATATCTAGTATAATAAAAATATCTATGATAAACGATATCTCCTATCATGGAGTAAATACAAACACAAAGCATGGCCTTGATTGAAGAGTTGTCATAGCAATAGATGATTCCATTCGAGAGTATCAACTTTTTGACTAAAAGGGTTAAAGCTATGAATAAGCCTTATGCCTCCCATGCTTATTCATATCTAGTATGTAATGCTTATGATAAACATAATCCTCCTATTATGGATTATTTACAGGCAATTCACAAAAAGAGTAAACATATTCTACTTTTCTTTCAAAGCAAGCATTACTTTTCCCTAATTGCAAGTAACCATAATACACTAGTTTAAACAGTCAAGAAGCAAATCCTTCAACTCTAATACAAACAAGGGAAGAATATCCCCATGCTTGTAATAATCTTTCCAATTGACTGGCTGCAAACACAACACATCCAGATCAACAACTAGCCTAGTATCAATCCTTCAACAAAGATAAATAAAATGCAAAAACTTGCTCAAGGAATAATGCATAGAAGAATGCATCCAAAACAAGTGATCAAGCCCACTATTTATACAGTGATCTAGTAACTACTCAGTCTATAGTTTAGGAATGAGTTTTGATAGAATAAAGCATGCACAACAACACATCTATCTTGGCTAAAAGGTGGTGAACATATAAGCAAATACTCATCTTGAACAACTACAGATCGACTTAGTTAAATGATAACAATCAGAGACCAATTCAAATCTCCACATGATAGAATTTGGTTGCATTTCATAAGGGACATCTATAGGTAAATGGAATCAAAGGTGGTGCCAAGCATCAATGTTCACTTAAAGAGATGGTGTGATTTCCTTCTTATCATAAACAATCAATATCAAGTATGTGACACTAAGCTTGTATCAACTTAGTCTTAGTGTGAGTTGATTCACATAATAATTGATTTGAAAAAATCATTGACTAGTTTACACACCTTTAAAAATGTTGGTAAATAATAAAAAACATGCTAAATAGAGTTTACTGTGTCCATAGATTCCACAAAAGAGGCACTGACTTATTCTATCATCATTCATTGACTTAATGACTACTCAAAGTTTGCAGATTATAAACTTTTCTTTCACAGACAACAAGAGTAATGTTCGGCCTCTTAAGTACAGTCGCAATTATTTCAAAAGCCATCAACTATGGTTTTTCCTCTATATTAGTCTCTATCATTTTAGACACATTTATTATTACTAAATGCAACATCCTTACTCATAAGACAATAGACTTAAATACTTTCCCACATCGACTTATAGCCACATGGGTATATGTGTTTCATTGTTGCACCATACTTGTATATGGTTCACTCTTTACTAAAATCCAACACCCATTATATTCATTAAATATTTGCATATCACACATACAAATTGACCTAAGTTGTAAAGGTGGTGTTCCATATTTTAGCTATAGATCACATATATAGTTTACGCACTTATGCATAGTATATATATATATATATATATATGTATGTATATATATGTGTATATATGTGTGTGTATATATATATATATATATATATATCTGTGTGTGTGTGTGTATCTGTAGTGCCCCTCTGAATCAGTCTTTCTGGATTTTTGTGGTATTATTTTTTGATTTTGTTGATAATTGTGCCATTGGATGATTTGGTAAACTTAACACTTTAAGTGGCCTCATTCAATTAGCTAATTAAATTAAATTGCTATGCCAAGAGTAAATGTTTTATTATTAATATAGTTAGTTTATTGATTGAATGTTGTTAATTAAGTTATTAAATTATTAAGAGAATTTTATTAATTAGTTTTTTTAATCAGTGAGATTAAAGGTTTAACAATAATGAAACAAATCAAGTTCAAAAAATTATAAGTTATAATTAATTATGGAAAGAGATAATTTTTTGTTTTAAAATTAGATTAAACTATTAAATAGACTAAGGTTATGAAATTTAATCAAGGAGATTGCTAATATAGAAGCAAATTAAATTACTTTGTTGAAAATTAAATGTTTTATTAATAAAAAAAACTATAATGTTTTAAATTATATTGTAATAAATTTTAGAGAAGGTAACTACTTAAAGTTAAAAAAAATAATGTGATATTAACTAGAAGAAAAGAATTCATGTGGCTTCACGTGTCTTCTTTACTCTTTTACCTTATGTTCACTTGTCTCCTGGCATAAAAGTTGAATCTACACCTATTGTTTGCTCTTTCTTGAAAGTTTCTAAAGCTTTTTATTTTCAAACTTCTGTCAATTTGCATATCACGAGAAGTTTCTAAGGGTTTTTGATAAAAAAAAAAGGAATTTTGGGGAATGGTTGGGGAGATACACAACTTTAGGGAAAAATTCTAGCATCAGATCATTTTTCCCTATCTATCTTTCTTCATTTTAGAGGATATTAGCAGAGTTTGTGGAAATTGGCACTCCACCTGCATTACTCCATTTAGTACGAAATCTTGAGGTTAGTCACCCTCCCTGACCATGCTTTCACATTTCTTTGAACAATGCCCTTCTTTTTACAGTGTTGCTAGGAACTCTTAGCCTATCTTCATAGATGATCTTTGGGCACTACAGTTTTAGACAGGCACCACAGGCTTAACTTGCATCTTAGTAATAAGGATTGGGTTGTCATCAAGATAGCCATTATGGGCATGTAGGTCAACCATGCACTCCTAATGATCAACCATATATGTAATGCAATAAGGCTTGCTGTTATGTGAAGTATGTGCAGCCCTCATCCACTAAACTTACCTAACTATGTGCACCTAAAACATAAGCAAAGCTTACAGCATTAGGATGCATATGAGAGTGCTTCATTAATTCAAATATTTTGAGAGCTTCATTGCAAAATCCATTTTGTGCATACTTTGCTTTGATGGTATTTAGGAGACTTCATTTCTTTGAGGCATTTTGTCGAATGGTTCATGTGCCTTTTCTTTGCCTCCATAGTTTGCATACACGCCCAATCCTGGAGGCTTGCGGCCTATTTCCAAGCTCCCATGTGTTGCGCAATAGGGAGGATGCTAGCCCTAGTTGTGGAGTTGGTGTCGCCCTGCTAGTAGCATTTGCTTGAAAGTTTCTTAAGACTTTTCAACAAATTTGTGTTGTGCATATTCTACAATCATTGCATTCCATGAGAACACATTCCTTTTTGGAATTCTATCAAAAAATAACATGCCTTGTCTATATTTCACATTTTTGCATACAGTCAGACTAGGTATTGTATTATAGTGCAAGCTTATTTTTTAGATTCTTTCATTGAGCATCACCATTAACCCCCACAAGAACAGTGCCCTTGTTTTAAATGATGGAAATGGTTCATGTATCTTAGAGCAGTTTCTCTTGCAATGACTTTTGGAGATGAATTCTGATGTTGCATGGCTTGGTATGGCAAACCCAACTGGTAGAAGTTACCTTCTGCAGTTAAAACATTTGATATTCCCATGATATGTGATAGAAGTTTGATTTATAAGCCCTATTGTTGATTGATGAAATAAATTTTATTAGGAATTTGATTCCCATGTTATGGGTTACTTTGGTTCATCCTTTATGCTTGGTCGTCCATGTCGATGGGTGTGCATTCCATCTCTATTCTACACTTATTTAGTGATTGGAGGTATTTCCCCAAGTTGCATTTTTCTTTGGCACTCATTTTATTTTAGTTTTGTTGTGATTTACATCTCAATCTTTATTTTCCAAAGATAGAAATTTGACTCATATTCTATGGAGTGTATTACAGGTGATAGTTACCTTAATGGCATTGATGCTTTTGTTGCCATTTTTTGGCATTCGAGTTTTTGTTTACATTATCCTTCTCTCTTTATCATTTGAATTCAATTCTTCTTGAGTGATCTTTGTGTCTTCTAGTCTTGTTGTTGGAATTGTTTGATGATTTCAGTCGTGGCCTCCCTAACTACATAACTTTCAACAACCACACTCATGGGCCCAAGTGTTTGTTTAGGCTTGGGATGAGTGGGAAGGCTTGGAATGGCAAGATCAACTACCTTGCCTATGCATAGTAATTTTACAAGGTAAGTTGATCCCGCATAACGACATGGGGTTCCGGCAGCTGGTAGAGGTGGCCAAGGTGATCTGGTAGCCTAGGAAGGTTACACTAGGGTAACCCACAACACCTATGTGATGACACTACATCCTTTAGCAACCTATCTTTCTGTGTTGATTCCCCTTCGTGTTCTTGTACCTCTAGAAGCGGTTGTATCTTATGTTGTTGATTCAATTAGTTTTTGGTGTTTGTTGCTAAAGCCTCCTTTCTATCTTTTAGTGTTGCATACATGCCTCATGGAAACTTTATTGATGATAATGAAAGGTGACCTTGATATTTATTGTTGGTTGATATTGTGATTTCATTTGAAGACTTTGGATCCTATTGTTGTTGGCACC
Organism: Sequoia sempervirens; assembly: GCA_007258455.2. Classification (NCBI taxonomy): domain Eukaryota; kingdom Viridiplantae; phylum Streptophyta; class Pinopsida; order Cupressales; family Cupressaceae; genus Sequoia; species Sequoia sempervirens. The sequence continues at coordinate 17,307 of VDFB02279516.1, read as the reverse complement.
TCTTATGGTTATTTAGTGTTGATCTATAATATTGGAAATTGGTTTTGTTGGACTTTTCATTATTTTTGTTGTGGCTATGTGATTGCAATGTTATGGGTTGTTCTCTTATGTTGTTGTTATCCTTGTTGTGGAGTTTGGTTTACCATTGGTTTGTTTGACTATTTTGGTTGAGGAATGAGGATCTTTCTTCTCAACTCCTAGCACGAGGGGTGGACTTTTGGGTCCACATGGTCAGGTGGAATGTGTTATGCGCCCCATTGGGTCCCCTGTCGAGGATCAAGATGTGTAGATTTGTGCCACTTGTGGTGACTCCATAATTGTACCTGAGTTTGAGCCAATCTTGTTACTTGTATTCACCTTTTCAGTTGTATTATTATATCTTATTGCATTGGTCCCATTCATGTTGTGGAACACTCCTGTATTACTGTAACTCTTGTATGATATAGCTTTTATTATCATTGTAACGAGTGTAACCTTTGGCCTTAATTTATGATCTTTAATGGATGTTTGTCGTTCATGAAAGGTATATAGATACTTGGTACTATTATGTGTTATCATTTCACAGTATGCAATCCTTAATGGTGTTGTATTTGTGGAAATATTTATAATTATGTTCATAGATGTGATAGATGGTTTTATTTATATTAAGTTTTGGATGTTTGATCATCAATTAGTAATTCTATGTAATGGTTAAGTGGAATACTCATAGTTAGTTAATCATCATCATGGTATGGGTTTATGTTTAGTAATGTTGTCACATGTATCCTAGGGGACAAGGTATATGTTGTATATGTATAACTACATTATATGTGTTGGTTGTCAATGTTCATTATACGTTATGTTTCACTTTCAAGAAAAAATTTATTGTGCTTTTATTGTGAGTTTTTGTTGTCCTTTGGGGTTCGTACAATGGGGTGTTACAACATGGTATCAGAGCCTAGGTTCATACACTGGGCACTATGAGCCTATTACATTGACCTAGTTGCTCAAACTCTCAAGGGTACATCTTTCTTTTGTGTCAACCTCACTTAGCAATCCAAGTTTTTTCCATAGTGGTGTCGGTCCAATGGTGCAAAAAAGCTAGTGGAAAGGATAGTACCCTCGATGTAGTGTGTAATGCACCAATATTCTTCCTACCGAGGATGCATTATGCACCTTTGTGTCATCTTGTTATGTGTTTCCTTGTGATTTAAACTTGGGATTTTGTGCTTAGGGAGTGATACATCATGTCTTGTTGATTCTAAAGAGGTGTTACTTGATGGTATTTTGCTTCATATGTGGTGAAATTTTGTGTTGAATAATGAATTAAGTGGAATGCCTTGTGTGTAAATAATGATATTTAATGAAAAATGTGTGCTCTTTGTGTGTGAGTATGTTGCACTTTTATGGAAGTGCAGCATTTCAAGGTAATGAATTAGCTTAAATGATTGGTACTAATGTGTTATGTTTCCACCCTAGTTTATGATTTCCAGGGATTCAGCTTTGGAAACATGGTGATGAAGGTAAATTTGTAAGAATTGGATATGAAGGTAGCCACCCAAGATCTAGAGGCCTAATAGAAAGCACAAGCATAAGAGAGGTAGAAATAAGATGACAAGAATAAACTGTATTTTTTTAATGAATGCAAATATGATGGAATGAGCTATATCAAAGTACATAGCAGACCCCTTGGTTATATAGCCAAGGTGAGAACATAGAAGGGCATAAGATTATGACAAGTTTCATAATCTTATAACATGAGACAACTATGAAAAGCTATCACTCCACCTAAAGTGGAAAAGTGATAATGTGATAATCACCACAAAAGGTGGATAGATAATCACATGATGTGTCCACAAAAGGTGGAAGTGATAAATTAATGGCATGTCAAGTCCACCAAAAATGGAAAATCTCACACAACTTCCTATGTGGTCCCTAAGTAAACTTAACTAAGGTGTAATCATGACCTAGGACAAGGTACAACACATTTAATTACACCAACAAAATTAATTGGGATATTTAGAGGTAGATACTTATAATGCTAAGCAATGATCTGTTTTGACACAGTACATGATATAGATTCATGGTTATGATCATTATGTGATTATTATTCCAATTGTTAAGTAGTGAATTGTTTACAAGTTGAATGGATAATTAGGACTATTCTAGTTGTTGTGCCTACTATTTATGGTTTGGGTGAGAGGAAGGTATAGCATCGCTCGTTCGTGAGCACCCTGCTACATTGTGACTTCCTCTCACAGTGTGTTTTTTATTGGATATATATATATATATATATGTTGCTCGACGTTTGATTTTATGCAGGATTATAGGTACCAAGCCTCAACTCCACCTAAATTGTCAGGATTGGGTGAGCCTCATAAATCCCAATGGGTATGATGTGGAAAACTGAAGTTGACAAGAAAGTTTCCCTGTCCTAGTTTGTCACCCATCTTTACATCTGACAATGTCGTCTATTTACAACCCCGTTTTTGTTTTGGTAACGTTTTGTTTTGAGTCGATTATTCTTACTTGTTTAATTGATGTTGTTTTAATTATTTAGTTTAGTTGTTAGTTCGTTGTGTTTTTGTGCATATGATTGTGTGTTTATGTTATTTTGCAACTTCTAGGAGTAAGTCGATGCTAAGGGGGGGAGGATGTAGCGCCCCTTTGAATCAGTCTTTCGAGATTTTTGTGTAAGTATTATTTGTGATTTTATTGATAATTGTGCCATTGGATGATTTGGTAAACTTAACACTTTAAGTGGCCTCATTCAATTAGCTAATTAAATTAAATTGTTGTGCCAAGAGTAAATGTTTCATTATTAATATAGTCAGTTTATTGATTAAATTTCGTTAATTAAATTATCAAATTATTAAGACAATTTTAGTAGTTAATTATTTTAATCAATGAGATTAAAGGTTTAACAATAATGAAACAAATAAAGATCAAAAAATTATTAGTTTTAATTAATTATGGAAAGAGATAATTTTTTTGTTTTAAAATTACATTAAATTATTAAATAGACTAAGGTTATGAAATTTAATCAAGGAGATTGCTAATATATAAGAAAATTAAATGTTTTATTAATAAAACTAAACTATATTGTTTTAAATTATATTGCAATAAATTTTAGAGAAGGTAACTACTTAAAGTTCAAAAAATAATAATAATGTGATATTAACTAGAAGAAAAGAATTCTTGTGGCTTCATGTGTCTTCTTTACTCTTTTACCTTTTGTCCACTTGTCTCCTGGCATGAAAGCTAAATCTACACCTATCATTTGCTCTTGCTTGAAAGTTTCTAAAGCTTTTTATTTTTGGACTTCTGTCAATTTGCATATCACGGGAATTTTCTAAGGGCTTTTGATAAAAAAAAAGAATTTTGGGGAATGGTTGGGGAGAGACACAGCTTCGGGGAAAATTTTTGGTATCAGATCATTTTCCCTGTCTATCTTTTTGAATTTTAGAGGAGATTAGAAGAGGTTGTGGAAATTGGCACTCCACCTACATTACTCCAATTAGTGCGAAATCTTGAGGTAAGTCACCCTCCCTGACCATGCTTTCACATTTCTTTGAACAATGCCCTTCTTATTACAACATTGTTGGGAACTCTTAGCCTATCTTCATAGATCATCTTTGGGCACTATAGTTTTAGACAGGCACCACAACTTTAACTGGCATCTTAGTAATAAGGATTGGGTTGTCTTCAAGATAGCCATTACGGGCATGTAGGTCAACCATGCACTCCTAATGATCAACCATATATGTAATGTAATGAGGCTTACTATCGTGTGAAGTATGTGCAGCCCTCATCCACTAAACCTACTTGATTGTGCACACCTAGAACATAAGCAAAGCTTACAGCATTAGGATGCATATTAGAGTGCTTCATTAATTCAAATATTTTGAGAGCTTCATTGCAAAATCCATTTTGTGCATACTTTGCTTTGATGGTGTTCAGGAGACTTCATTTCTTTGACGCATTTTGTCAAATGGTTCATGTGCCTTGTTTTTTCCTCCATAGTTTGCACACACCCAATCCTAGAGGCCTGCAACTTGTTCCCAAGCTCCCATTTGTTGTGTAGTAGGGAGGACACTGGCCCCAGTTGTGGAGTTGGCGCCACCCTGCTAGTAGGATTCGCTTGAAATTTTCTTAAGCCTTTTCAACAAATATGTGTTGTGCATATTCTACAATCATTGCATTCCATAAGAACACATTCCTTTGTGGCATTCTGTCAAACAATAATGTGCCTTGTATGTATTTCACATTTTTGCATATAGTCAGACTAGATATTGTATTATAGTGCAAGATTATTTTTCAGATTGTTTCATTGAGCATCGCCATTAACCCCCACAATAATAGTGTCGTTCTTTTAAATGATGGAAATGGTTCATGTCTCTCAGAGTAGTTTCTCTTTCAATGACTTTTGGAGATGAATTTTGATGTTGCGTGGCTTGGTATGTAAAATGGCTGGTGAAGTTGCATTCATTGATATTCCATGATATGTGTGATAGGGTTTTGTTGCAATCCTATTGTTGATTTGATGAAATAACTTTTATTAGAATTTTATTCCCATGTTATGGGTTATTCTAGTTCATCATTTATGCTTGGTCGTCCATGCTAATGGGTGTGCATTCCATCTTTGTTCTACACTTATTTAGTGATTGGAGGTGTTACACCAAGTTGTATTTTTTCTTTGGCACTCAATTTATTTTATTTTTGTTGTAATTTACATCTCAATCTTTATTTTTTGAAGATAGAAATTCGACTCATATTTTGTGGAGTGTATTTCAAGTGACAGTTAGCTTAATGGTTTTGATGCTTTTGTCGCCATGTTTTGGCATTCAAATTTTTTTTTGTGTTATACTTTTCTTTTTATCATTTGAATTAAGGTCTTCTTGAGTGATCTTTTTGTTTTCTAGTCTTGTTGTTGGCATTGTTCAATGATTTCAACCACGACCTCCCTGACTGCATAACTTTTGACTGCATAGGATGCGCCTACATGCATTTGACTCTTTTTTCTCTAGTTATGGCCTTCGAAATTCTTATTGAAATGACTTAAGTTGTTGTTGCTTGAATTATCAGCCTATATTCTTAGATGATCAACTATATTCAATATGATTGGCATATGTTACGTTGTGCATTTGGAGGTTATGCCTTGTGCCATGTTCTTTGGTATATTTTCTTTGACCTGTTGGTGATTTTTTCCATCATTAGATCATTCATCATTCCTTCAATCAAATCACTTGTTGGTGTTAAGCTTTATGGTGCCATCTCAACCTTGAACACTTGCTTATGTTTGTAAACTTATAAGTCTTAACAGTGTATTCTTTTAGGTCTACTCGAATGGAATTTCTTGTTAAGACGTTTCCTTGTGATTCACCTTAGGACCAGTTGTTGGCCTTGTCTTGCATACAAATTATCATGTAGACCATTTTATTCCTGAATAGTGTGACAATACCTCTTTGTGTAAGATGATTCTCTCTTAAATGCTCCTTTTAAAAGAATTGTGTATAGGGTAAATGTTATGTGAGGGATATATTCTTTATTGATATTATGTATAAATTAGATGGGTAATTCAAAATGAATCAGTATCTTGCTTTTATATAATATTAGAATTTAAGTAAATTACGGTGAAAGGGAATTAGTAATTAAGGGAATAAATCAGTTTAAGCTAAAAGAAAATATTGATTTTATTTAATTTCAAGTTATGCTATTGTTTGACTTATCTATATTTCGTTAATTGAAGGATTTGATTGATATCTTAATTAGAAAAATAATCTTTTATTTGAAATAAGGAATTAAGATCACTTTTGTAAATCGTAGAAAATGAACTATTTTAGTATAAATGTCATTGTGGTAGTTCTTGAAATTATGGTGTTATGTGACTTTTGGTGAAATATGTTTTGAGGTTTTCCTTGATGGTTTTAAATGATTTCTTGATTCATGAGAAGATTAAATATAATGGTGAGTCAAATATTCATTTCGATTATGTTAGTTTTATGTTATCACTTTGGTTGTAAAGAGGATTGTTGGTAGGATTTACTTTTGGATACCGTTGTTGTGACTATATATATAAACTTTTAATTTGAGTAAGTTGATTATGAAGTTGATAGGTTGTTTAACTTAAATAACCTTGTTTTATTGGTAGATGACTTGGTAGTATAATTGGTGGAAGGGATGTCTTTATTTCCACTTGATATTGTAAGGTAGCTTGGAAAAGTGAATTTCATGGTTGTTGTGGGTGCTCGTTCATGTTGGATTAATGGATAATTTTTTTTGAACGGCTCTACCATGATGTGATTTCCTCTTGAGTTGTTTATGTTTTGAGGGTATTTTATATGTTGAAGATATGTGTTGGAACCATGTTGATTTGACTTACCCTCGTGTGTGAATTCTTGGGTAGTCATTCTTCTTAGGCTCCTAGAGGAAGGGAAAGAAAATGTTTCTTTATAATTATTTATTCTTGTTGGTTGCTTTGGAATAGTTTCTCTCATGATTCAATTTTATTTTGGTGGGTTCAGCCTTGCACTTGAAAAGTGGTTTTCTTCACTATGAAGTTCTAGCAAGAGGTGGTGCATGCCTCACGTGGTGATTGATATTTTGGTTGGTTTTGGTATCTCATGCAAGTTGGCTTACCCATTTGTGATTTTGAAATTGTGTTGCTGGTAAGGGGGAGTGGCTCTCAATGAGGGTCTAGTGTCCAAAGTGTTGGTCCAAGGTAACTCATTGAGAGTTTAATCAAGTGATAAATTAATTAATTGATTAATGGGTTAGGTAGTATCTCACATTAATTCAAATAATACAACCTCACTCATGGGCCCAAGTGCTCTTTTAGGCTTGGCATGAGTGGGAAGTTCTAGAATGGAAAAATCAATTACCTTGCCTCTACATAGTAATTTTGCAAGGTAAGTTGATCCCGCATAGCAGAATGGGTTTCCGATGGCTGGTAGAGGTGGCTAGGGTGATTTGGTAGCCTAAGAAGGTTACATCAAGGTAACCCATAGCACCTATGCGATGACACTCCATCCTTTAGAAACCTAGCTTTCTGTGTTGATTCTCCTTCATGTTCTTGTACCTCTAGAAGCAGTTGTATCTTATGTTGTTGAGGCAATTGGTTTTTGGTGTTTGTTGTTGAAGCCTCCTTTCTATCTTTTAGTGTTGCATACATGCCTCATGGTAACTTTATTAATGATAATGAAAGGTTCCCTTGATATTTATTGTTGGTTGATATTATGATTGCATTTGAAGACTTTGGATCCTATTATCATTGGCACCTCTTATGGCTATTTAGTGTTGATCTATAATATTGGCAATTGGTTTTGTTAGGATTTTCATTATTTTTGTTGTGGCTATGTGATGGAAATGTTATGGGTTGTTCTCTTATGTTGTTGTTATCCTTGTTGTGGAGTTTGGTTTACCATTGGTTTGTTTGACTATTTTGGTTGAGGAATGAGGATCTTTATTGTCAACTCCTAGCATGAGGGGTGGAATTTTGTGTCCTATTGTTCTGTTGAATGAGCACAACAATAGTAAATAGAATATTACTATTATGCTCTCCTGAAAGAGAAAGAATAATGCATGGATATCTAACTCCCAAGGTCTTGGTAATCGGTTCTCAACAATGCTGATTTCACTCAATGGTTGATGTGAACTATAATGTTCAAGGGGCCTATTGGTGTTGAGCTTCTGGATTGTGCTAAGATCAAGCATATATTTAAACCTACTTTAAATGATGGCTTTAAAGAAATAGAAAAAGATAGATCAAAGCTTGTGAACTGAAGAGAATGTTAATTTATCCAACTTAATCAGACTTGCTACCTTTCAAGGAATTTCTAATTAAAACTACAGAACAAAATTAAGTTGTGATTAACACACAGTTTCATTCATTCACAGTGCTAATTTCAATAGTAGATTGGAAATCACCATTTAAACAAAACATAAGATAAAATTTCATTCCTTGAAAGCTTTGCAAATCAAATAATTAACCCGAGATAAATACCATTCTGGAACACAATATGAAGTAGATTTAAATCTGGTTGCTTCTACTATTTGTGAAACAGATAAACAACATTTACAAATCTGGAAAAATCACCAGTGTACATAAAAACCATGTCTTCAAATTATCTCCATCTATACTAAGAAAATATGAAAAATACATCACCTCCTTCTGTTGAAACTAACTCCTACTCTATTCTACTCTTAAGTTTCTCTACCTTCAAAAAATTCCTACTGTTCCAAAATCTATCTCTCTATCCTCGCTACTTCTCCTTCTTACTCCTCTACTACTTTTCTACTACTCACAAAGAAGCCCCAAAAAGTGTCATATACAAAACATGCCAAAAAAGAATGTCGGCCCCTGTTTTAGGGTTTACTAAAAATTAGTCAGTTACAAAAGGGTCAACCCTTAGATCTTTTGGAATAAAGTTAATTGCATTCAATGTGCATCCCCCGTGTCCATTTCGGTGAAAGATCGCTCCAAGGATGGCCTTTGGATCTTTTGCAACCATCGCATTAACTTTTGGCCCTCGTGTCCATCCTCGAGAGCTTCATCAGAGCCGCTTTGAATGTTCTGTAGCATTATTATTAATGTCGATCTACCTTTGCCAGTAGACATCACATCTGTCACTGAGACTCATGGCCCCTTCCTCCTTTCGGATTTTTTCTCACTCTAGATCTTTTTGCAAGTGACCTCCTTGAGATACAGCATCTGACTTTCTTGTTTAGATCTTTACAGATGAACACCATTGACTACCAAACCGATTAATCATCTTTGATCAAAGAGAAGATCCATACCACTCACATTCTATTGATCTTCTTCACAGGATAGTCACAACAGTCAAACTGCCAATGGTTCACCATTAGCTTCCTCTGATTGGTTAAACACATACCACATAGAATCTTCAGGCCATCAAAATTCGTTCAAACAGAATCACATGTCAGTGAGACAATAGTTGTGTCTCCCCAATGCGATTATACTCCACAGCAACAATTGGCATAACATACAACTATTGGCAAGAAGTCAAAACAAGCCCCTAAAACCATTAGCAAGACCATCACTTTCGGCAAGAGGTCATATCGAAAGCACCTGACAGTAGATACCATTCTAACCAGACCATCAGAAAGAGTCTCGGTGATGCTCAACACAAACACACCCATCGGCAAGACAAAAAAGTCAGGGCAAGGTATCAGCGAGCTCCCATCAGTCACACCGAAGAGTTAAAACCATTGAGGAGACTTCATCAATTGGCAAGACTCCATATCAAACACAAACCTTTCGATGAGGAGTCTCCCTGATATCCAAGATTGTCGCATAGACTATCACTGTCGGCCAGACATCATAGCGAACCCTTAAGATTTATACCGTTGTGTTCCTCCATTGGCAAAACATCCGCATTTGACAAGACATCATTTAGTCGGCAGGAGGTCATAGCGGGTTCCCATTAGTCACACCGAAGAGTTAAAACCATCGGTGAGACTCTTTAGTTGGAAAGACCTTATACCAAAGACCAACCATTCGGCTAGGAGTCTCCCTGATGCCTATAATCTTGTGAACCACTATCAGTGAGACCACCTTCGGTCGGCGAGACATCACACCGAGACCATTCCATTTCGGTGAGACCAACGACAATCGGCCAGACATTACAACAAAGGCACAATCCTTTGGCGAGACTCCACCGGTCGGCAAGAGATTACATCGAGCTTAAACCTTTCAGTGAGACAAACATCATTCAGCAAGACATCTCCCCAAACGCAAACCATTCCCCCCCATGCCGGCCTTGTGTACAACTATCAGTGAGACTTCTTCCCAAGTGAAGAGATATAGGAAACCTCACAGCGACCGAAATGTCCTGGCGACCTTAGCATTTCAAATGAATAGAATACAATAGCCAATCGGCAAGACAACTTGAGTGTCTCATCGACTTTGTTCTATTGATGGTGTTTTCTGCATAGCAACAACTCAGACAAGATGCAATATCCTATCTCTCTTGAAAGGTAAATCTCTATCAACAAGCCTCAAGAGATAACCCCAAGGTCTCTAATGTCAGGTCTTGACAATGCATAAACAACTCAGTGATAAATGTGAAAATGTTGGTAATCACAATGGGACCTTACTACAAGAAAAATACTAAACCTTGATTTACCAGATCTGGCAATATAATGATACTTCAATCCTAAATTTAACCCAATAATCAAAGAAATAGAAAAGATAAGGGGTTTCAAAGAGATTTCTAAACTTGGTACTACTCCTAAGATTAACAATGCAAATGACAAACACTGAAATGGACCAATCCCTCAAAACTGATTTCCTCTCGACCTAGATGGATCTATAATCTCACAGAAAATAGTGCAATCTTCTAAGGTGTTAAGATTTTCAAATCATGAACATTCATTCAAACAACCCTATCGCAATTGAAATGAACAAATCCTCACAATCAAACTAAGCACAATGAATATGAAGTCCAGGCTAACTTTGCAAAGCAACTAACAATCAGTTGGTTGTGGAAAGTATGGACTGAGGGATTGCTACAACATTCAAGTATCAAATCACAAATATTATTGAATCAAATCTAATCTAAATATTAACCCACTCAAAACAATTTTAAAGATAGAATAACAAGAACCATGCAAGACAAGAGAATACAAGTGTGGCACCAAATCATAATGTCATTTCTTGCATTCAAATTGTCCATTGTAGCAACAATTCCAGCTTCTGTTACAATATTTGCTTTAGAACCACTATTGGCTAACTCTAGCTCTACTTAATTCGCTATACACTAGTTCTATCTATCTAATATTTCTTAACTGCTACAAAAGAGGCAGGATGCCACATTTATAGAAAAACCACCCAAAAACATGTCGGCTTAGATAATTTTTACAATAATAACAAGGCCCGACAAATCGGCCAGGAGGAATTCAAAATAGAATAAAAAATATGTACTAAATGTACGTGTTCCATCCAAGTTGATCTGAGATCTCCAGTGCAGCTCGAACCAATGTTTGGCAACATAATTGGGAAGCACAAATCTTAATGTAGCCTACATTAACTTCCTTCTCCCTTATCTTTATCCCGATCCAACATTTCATGAACTTTCAAAAGCGTCCTATCCAAGTCAACTATTGGTGGTAAAGGAAAAACCTTAAGTCGATTTTCAATGGATGCAATTTCTTCCCTTGACTGCTTGATCGACTTATCCCAATCCACCTTGTATGTTAGGTATTTGTCAATGACGACAATGTATGTGGCCGCATCATCCAACTGATGCTCAGAAATGAAATCATCGTTAGCTAGGGTATAAACATCATGCCACCACTTCCTCAATTATTCCAGACTCAAATGTTTGGGAGAAATCTTCCTTCTTCCTGTCATGATCTCAAAAAATGCAATAGAGCCATTATATACACCACTTAGGGTATCGTCAATCTACCTTCTTTGTTTGTAAATATGTTTCAACACTTTCTACCTAATCTGTAGTGCCTCAAACCATTCCCAAGGTTCAGTAGCTTTAGAGAAGGTAAGGATCTTGTCGCTTACTAGTTTATCCTTGGGGAATTCTAGGACAGCCTTGGTTTTCTGCAGCAATAGGTTTGTATCCTCCTTGTCTTGCGCTAACAGCTGCTTCAACCAATCCATTGTCCTTGCAGCATCATTTCCTATTGACAGGATGTCCTTAATAGCTTCATCACCCTTTATTTGTACCCCTTTCAACCAATTCATAATGGAAAGAGTGGAGGCCTTCATCTTCTCAAGTTTAGTGATGGTCTCTTGAGGTAGAGGATTTGCAGCAGAGGAAGAAGGGTTAATGGACTGCATTGGTTTCATTAAATCCTCCAAGCACTTTCTAAGATTCTCATTTTCCTTCTTTAAATCTTGCTTGGTCCTTATCTCCTTCCTTAGTTTGTCTAAGATGACCACACTAGAACCTTCATAATCTTCAATGTCCTATTCAACGGATGTAGGCCCTAGATTGAAAGTTTGAATGTTGTAATCCCTTCTGACCATGTCATTCCTGTCCTTATCTGGAGCAGGGGTAGCAATATGAACAACTCTATTATGAGCTTCATCTCTTTCAATTCTTGAGATCACTTTAGCTTTCTTTTTACCTTTATCCTTGCCAATCTTTGCTAGCAATTCATCCCAATTAGGTGGTGTGTCCTCCACTACAACTTGTTTTCTCTTCATTTCTTTGTCTAACCACTCCGGAACAGTAGGGTCCAATTGCACTTGACTCTGTCCTATTCCTTCTTGTTGATCTTCTGATACCTCTTCCTCCAAATTTTATTTTTGAGGAGTCTCATCTGTCTTGCCTTCCTCTCCAACATGTTCCTCTCCATGTCCAGGGGAAGGGATCCTTTTTGCCTCTTCCTCCCTTGGAGGAGACTCAACCTCCTTATTTGTAGCTGGAAACTCTGCATATGCAACTAAGGGAGATTACATTACCTTTTCAATCTCGGCCTCTGCACTGTAAAGTTCTCCTTCATAGAATTCCTCTCCTTCAGTATCTGGATGATCCTCAACGTTTTCTACCTCACCCGGTTCACTTTGAGTTTCATGAGTGGAAGGAACATCATCTTGCTGCTTCTCTTGAGAAACGATAGGAGGAGTATCTACTTTGGGTACATTGTCCTTAGGAGAAGGAGTCCTAGATCTCCTAGTATACACCTTCGCCTTCTCCCCTTAACTTTCTACTTCTACCATAGGCAGGGCAATACTTTCTTGTTCTTTGGAACTTCCTTTCTCTGCCAACTTTATAACTCTTCTTCTCTTAAGTATGGGAGCACCAGCCTCAAGATTTTGTTCTTCCATTTCTTTCTCTTCAAACATTTTAGTCCTTGTCCTTTTCTTAGCCTTTGGCCTTCTCTACTTTTTTTTTTTTGGGACTTCTTCTTCTTGAACATCTTTTATCTTAATATTGGATGGAGAGTTCAACTTACCTTTATCTTTAGGATCCTGCTCATTTGATTCCTCAAATGTGGAGTGAGGATCTAAATCTCCCATCAAGTTGTATGTACATTTGACTCCTTCATTCTCCAATCCCCATATCATATGCTTGAGCCACATCTTGGTAACTTTGATAACGAGATCCATCAACTGTTTTAGTTCTGTTTTCTCCTCCTCTAACCAATCGACATCACCAATTGGTATGTCTTTTATTGCCTCATAAGCATGATCCTAGATCAAGTTTCCATCATCTTCCAATTGATCAGGAACTGCCTTTATATTATACAATTGAACCGACTCAACTGGAAGCTGGGAGAATTTCTTCTTTCTGACCTCAAATTCATCACTGCAATTGGCCCAGTAGTCCTCCAAATTCACCTTATGGCTATACTCTTTGTTGGCCTTCTTTTGAGCTTCTCCTGTAATATCAAATTTGGACCTCTTGGAGTGGAAAGACAAGCCAAGAGTACTCATTTCCTCTTCTGAAGCTTGAGCAGAACCAATGGAAGGACATGCTTCTCCAGTGCCAATCCTTAAGGGAAAATCTCCACCAAATCCTGTCTTGTGTTTATCTTTCTTGACAATAGCATCAAAGTCCCAAATCTATCTAGTTACTTCCAACAATATGATATGATCAGTGGGATACCTTGGAAGTTTGTATGGGGCCCTCTGGCAGCCATCAATCCAAATGTAGGAGAAGGTTGGGAATTGTATAAACCAAGTTCCATCCTTCTTGATGAGCTCCTTGGCCTGATTTGAAATTATGACATGCTCTGCTTCCTGAAGCATCCTTGTGATATACATGGTAAATGCATCATTTTCCCTCCTATAGTTTGAACTTCCCAAATGTAATTGAGGGAAAACTTCATAAATAACATCTTGTCCAAAAATTCCCTTTGTATCCAATCCTTTGTAGCGATGGAATCTTGCAAGCACATAGACCAGATATGAAGTCATTGTGAAAGTCTTGGTCTACAACACATTGGATAACTGTTCATGGAGTATTCTACTAATCAAACCAGCCCAATGATAATCAATCAATTCTTGCTCCATCCTCACAATGGCATGGCACATTCAATTCTCAAACATACCAGCATTCTTTAATCCAACCACCCTGCTAAGAAGAGTGATGCCATCATAATATTCCTTCTTGAACTTAATCCTAAAAAGTTGTTTGGGCAGTTTGGAATAATGAGACTTGGGCTTCTCTAGCCAAGAATTGATGAATTGTTGTGACTTCATAGTCTGCTCATCGTAGAACTCCCTGGTAGACCCCATGTTGAATTCCACCACATGAGATCTGTTTGGCATATCAAAGGTTTGAGCAATGGAGATAGGGTTAAGGTTTGCAATCACTCTCCCCTAAGGACTGATAATCTTTTGTTTTACCCTGGTCGTATTCTCTAGCACATTCAAGAACAAGCTCATAACACTTCACTGTTGGAGGGAAACCAACCACATGTGTCAAACCTGACTCCTTCATCCTTCTGGCCACCAAAGGAAGATCCTTAACCACCATTCTTTCTTTGAACTCTTCGTAGTCCCATTGTCCAATGTTTTTGTTAGTCACCTCTGACCAGATCGATGTGACTTTTCTCTCAGGAATCTTGCTTTTGATATCCATTTTAATTCGTTATGCTTTTGAAACTGAAGATCCCTCTGCTACTTTGCTAGATTCAGCCTGCACTCACCAAGAAAGCAAAGTAAAACCACATGAAAGAAATGTCCATCCATGAATACACCATTAGAATGCATCTCCTATAGTCAAGGTGTCATTAAATCTCACATGAAATTGTCACAATAAATTTTGGGTTTCAAGATCATCCGCGGAATCTAAGCCAGAGAGGAATTTCAGGAAATTCTAGATTGATCGGATTCCAATGGAATAACCAAGAAACGCCTACTTAACCATGAAACCTGATCATATTCAATCCATAAACCACAGGGGAAAACCAAATACAACATGAATTAATCATTAAATGCCTCACAAACCATAAACAAATCCAATTGTCCCATGCTTCTTTACTTTTCATCAAAGTTCGGGAAAATCCATGAGGGATGGATTCCTGTGAGGAACAAGCCAGACTGTAGGCTTTGGAAAACTCGAGAGACAATGGACTTCAGAGAAATCCAGGCTTGACATAAATCCACGGGTAAGGTGAAACTTTGAACCGATTGGCACAGGAGCATGTACTTCGGCCAAAAAAATTTCATTCGGAATGAGGTCACACCGAGTGGGGCATGTCTTGCCAACCAACGATGGGGATACACATGTCGATGAGAGGCTTTCTCTTTGGGGTGAGGTCATGGAAAATTATTTTTGTCTCATCGACTAGCGGGGTTCAGGGAATGCTTCAGCCAGACTAAAATTTCTCGATAGGAGGTCTCAGCGAACTTGTAGTGTCTTGCTGAACGTTGATGTAACAAACATATCCATATTACTAGTGGGTGGTCGGGGTAAGGTCTCAGCAAATGTTCTTTGTCTCACCAATTGAATACAAAAGGATTTTCAGTGTGAGAATTACATTGTCCCGGTGATCAAATATAAACTTACAAAGGGCCTCGGCGAGACGCTTCACCGATGAGGGGGAGTCTCATCGGAGCAAATGGATGTTTCGGCAATGGGTTTTGAATTCAGCCAGAGGTCCTGGCAAATGCGTGATGTTATGCCAATATGAAGTCTCATTGGTATAACCTTTGGCCGACAACACGTGGTCTCCCCAAAAGAAATTCCAAGCTCGCCAAGAAAGAAAGGCTTTGTCATGAAGCCTTGGCGACCGTTGGTAGTCTTTCTAAAAGTGAAGGTCTCAGCAAGAGTTGTGAGCTTGCCGAAGGATGGAAGTCTCAGTGATAGAAAATAATATTGGTATGACCAATGGATTCCCCTATGACCTCCTGCCGATCGATGTTTTTCTTGCCGATAGAGTAAATGATAGCAATAAATTTATTGCACTTTACCACATTTCAGGAAAATCCACCAGAGATGGGTTATCCCAAAGGAATGAGAAATCTCAGACTAAGGTCAAAAGCCGGAATTGCGACATGAAACCATAATTTCACACACAGCATCCCATCAATCATGAATTTCAACGATTTAAATTTAGGGAAAGCTATGAATGGATCTTCAAAATATTTTCTTTGCGTTCTAGGCCTGTTTGAGAGAAAACTAAAGATGAATGGCAATGCCCTAGGTTTAAACCCTATACATTCACCATTAACATACAGGAAAACCCATGACTCAGGTAATTCAAACATCGACACCATACTAGGGGAGAAAATCGTGATTCACAAGTTCACCGAATTACAAATAGACCAACAAACTAAGAAATTACTTGGGAGATTATAAATTAACCAATGCTACACAACCCTAATCATGAAGCAATCAAATACTCAGGAATTCAAGTCCCAGAAGCTCTTATAACACCAATGCTCTATCCATAATCATCGATTCAAAGCAAAGCAATCAAACACATACCATTATAAAGTGAAAGTCGATCATAGTATCAGTAAATGTGAAGAGAATGGTGTCCATGAAGAACAAGGGCAAGAATGCGCAAGAAATTGCCACTAAATTGATCAAGTCAAACCCAAATGCTCCAAAAACCCAACCAATCAATCGCAAGAAAACACTCTTCAGCTCAAATGTTGGAAAATAATAAGTAGGATAGCACAAAAGACCTAAAAAAAAACAAGTTAAACACATCCTCCAAAGCACGCACGAAGTCATTAATGCAATTGATAAGATAGTCAGAAAACTCGAGAATCTGACGACAAGGTGGAATCCGGGAGAATCTAGCCCACACGAAAATCTGCGAATACCAAAAATCACTGAACAACTGGGTCTAGTTGGAGTCCAAGCGGGATCCAGGAAAATCCGACCAGGTTGGAAAATCCCAAATCCGGGTAAAAGCCCGAAATTTATCCAGAACTTAGGATTCTCAATGAATAACCTGGGGAAATCATTAAGGCCAATAACATGAACATTTAAGCACATGCCAAAATGAGACAAAACCTCAAAATGAAAGGGCCAAGAGACCAAACCCAAAGCGAAAGAGGGTCCTTGCCTTTGGCGGGGCGTGTGTGCGAAAACTGCACAACATGTTCCTTTAGGAGTTTTGTGCCAAATCTGATTGAGGCATGCTTTCCAACTAACTTGCTTGAGAAATAGCATTAGATGTATTATTTAATGTTGCAAAACAATGCCTCCATTAGTTCTCAAAAGCATAGAAAATACATCCTTTTTTTTTTTGTATCATTTCAATTTTAAAAAAAAGAAACCCAACTCTAGCTGAGGCAGAACCAAAATTGACAGAACAAAAAGAAAGACTTAGGAGGAAAACAAAAAGCTCCTAGGACCAAACCAAACAACCAAAGGTGAAGAAAAC